>RJWJ010002730.1:0-95947 GCA_004363605.1 Indri indri
TGGAAAAGATTCAAACACATCACGTTGACTTTTTTTGTGTGTTTGTCTGGTTTCCAGCTTGTAGCACCTTACAACACTTGAAATGTGATCTTTTCTTCTTGGACCCTGGTTGGGGGGTGGCGGAGGGCTGGGTCGTGCCTCAGCTGTAGCGGTGAGCCTGGCCTCTGACTCTCTTCCTCTCTCCTTCCCGGCAGTGGGCGGTGAGATCCCCTTAGACATGCGGCTCGGGGGCGGGCAGCTGGTGTCGGAGGAGCTGATGAACCTGGGCGAGAGCTTCATCCAGACCAACGACCCGTCGCTGAAGCTCTTCCAGTGCGCCGTGTGCAACAAGTTCACGACGGACAACCTGGACATGCTGGGGCTGCACATGAACGTGGAGCGCAGCCTGTCGGAGGACGAGTGGAAGGCGGTGATGGGGGACTCGTACCAGTGCAAGCTCTGCCGCTACAACACCCAGCTCAAGGCCAACTTCCAGCTGCACTGCAAGACGGATAAGCACGTGCAGAAGTACCAGCTGGTGGCCCACATCAAGGAGGGCGGCAAGGCCAACGAGTGGAGGCTCAAGTGTGTGGCCATCGGCAACCCCGTGCACCTGAAGTGCAACGCCTGTGACTACTACACCAACAGCCTGGAGAAGCTGCGGCTGCACACGGTCAACTCCAGGCACGAGGCCAGCCTGAAGCTGTACAAGGTAAGGCCTGGCTCCAGGAGTGGGCTGGGTGCCTGGGAGTTGGGGAGAGGACTGGGGAGGAGACAGACAGTCCCCACCGTGGCCTGGTGGGCTGCTGCGTGGTAACCTGGCATTGGATGGGGAATTGGCGTCTGCTTCCTCAGGGGGCAGAAATGGAACAGGTTCAACTGGTAGCTGAAGGTTCTCTTTCTCAGGTGCCCCATTTCTCGGGCAAGTTTGGTTTGCAGCAGGCCGATGCTGTCGCGTCATCCCACTCAGGCCTTGACTGCCTTCACACTTGGCTCTTTCCATACTCACTGTGGGCTTTTGTGTGCCCTGGTGCTCCCGTGTGTCCTCTCTCTCCTTCGGGCAATCTCTTCTCCTTTTCCATCTTTTTATTCCTCGTTTCCCTATTTCTTCTCTCCTGGATGCCCCTGGGATTCTTCCCCCTTGGCGGTCTCTGCCGAGATCCATCCATTCAGCCAGCAGACGTGCACCGGGTACCCGCTGTGTGACAGGCGCCGTCTGGACGTGTGCCTACGTCAGTGCAGGGAATAGACAGAAACAGTCCCTGCCCTCACAGAGCTTCCACTCTCCTGCGGGGAGATGGGCGAGAAGTGTAATGAATAAATTCTACAGCGGGCTGGAAGGGGGTAAATGCCATCGGGAAAAAGAGAGTCCGGTAAGGGGGCTCCTTTGTTCTTTAGTTGTTTCCCCATGTTTCCTGTGTTCTGTGTCCCCTTTCTCTTCCTTGTGCTGATCTTTTTCTTCCTTTTTCTGGGCTTCTCCCATCCTCCTCTCCCTCTGTCCTCTCTCCCCCTTTTTCCTTTTTTTCCATTTCTTCTTTGCAACCCTCCCCCCGCCCCCCCGCCCCATCCTATCCACTCCGTGGACGGTAACCGAGCAGGAGGGGCTCCGGATACTGTAAATAGTCCTTTCACTTGCATGGCAGAATTGCTCCAGACGTTTCTATTGATTTTCGCTGGACTTAAAGCCTCACCTTTTTCTCTAATCATCCCATAATGGCTTTAGTATGAACAATCAGGTACAAATCGCCATAAATCTCCCAGCCTCACTCCACACACCTTCCACTCGCTTGCTCTTTCCATTTCCCTCACTTGGATTCTCAGCCGCCTCCTCTCCTTTCACACCGTTTCTCGTGTCTTCGGGCCCACGAGTGTTTCGGTTCTGCTGCCCCCGAGCTGGTTCACTCCCCTTTCTACTCGGCCTGATTTTAAATGGAGACCCCGGATAAGGAAGAGTTCCGGTCCTCCCCCCACCCAAATGCGGTCTCTGCCGAGATTGACGCTGTCATTGGTTTCACAGTCGCTCCTTCTCGGGTGGTGGGAGGCCGGTGCAACGTGGATGAGAAACCATTTGGGGGAAAGTAGGAGAAAGCAGGAGTGAGGTAGGGGGAATAGAATGTTCTGGAATGGACTGCTGACGCCAGCTTTGGTGCAGTGGGGAAGGTCTGCACGCTACGCAGCCAGTCCCCTTATCCCAAATGAGCAAGAACCTCTCTGGACCGGCTCAGTTTTATGTCCCCATTGAAAGCAAAGGGTCTTTGCCATCAGAGTAAATTGTCAGTCTGAACTGGCCACAGGATGGTGCAGACGTGGCCAAGAAAACCCAATGGAAAAACCAGTGGAAAAAAGAATTTCCAAAGGACCTGACTGAGTAAAATTTGTACAAAGGACTCAGCGTGGCCATTGAAGGTTGTGTGCAACTTTGATGAAGGTCTTTCGAAGCTGGCCTCTTCCGTCCAAGGAAAAAATTGCCCTTTAGATTATGAAATGCACACAGTGATGATTCTCTCTCCACGCTGCATCCTCCACGCAGCCAGAGTCTTGAGCAGGAGTCTGTCAGTCACTTGGCTTTGCTCCTGAAGGGCCTGGAACCTGGAGGGTTTGCTGAGAATAGCCCTTTTTGGTCCCCAAACTGCATCCACAGATCACACCTGGAGAGTCAGGGTGAGGTGTTTTCCAGGGTGGATGTGAGGGAAGCAGTTTATTTATGTGTTTCTGTGCTGCTAGCTCTGGCCACTTATCCTCCTGGGCCTTAATTTTCTTGTAGTTTTGTTTCGTTGGGTTTTTTTATTTTTTATTTTTTTTAATTTTAAGTTTTTTGAGACAGGATCTCTCTCACTCTATCACCCACGTTAGAGCACAGTGGCATGTCATTGTAGCTCACTGCAACCTCAAGCTTCTGGGCTCAAGGGATCCTCCTGCCTCAGCCTCCCGAGTAGCTGGGACTACAGGCATGCGCCCATCGTGCCTGGCTAAGTTTTTAAATATTTTGTAGAGATTGGGCCTCGATATTACCCAGGCTGTTCTCGAACTCCTGGCCTCAAGCAATCCTCCTACCTCAGCCTGCCAAAGTGCTGAGATTACAGGCATGAGCTGCCACGCCCCCCCTTTTTTTTTTTTTTTTTAAATGGTAGAGGACACTGCTGTTCAAAAAAAGTAGACACGTCCTCCTGTGTGTTAGGATGCAGGATAGAATGTGGGAACCAGCACCCAAAGGAGAGGTGCCCAAATAATGCGTTCAGCTGGCACATCCCTGGGGGTGACCAGTCTCTGAGACACAGGGTGGAATTCCTGTGTCGGGAGCTAAAGGTCATTCGTGTGGTCTCATTAGTCCCGGGGTAATGAATGTCCCTCTGCTTGCTGAGGCTGCCACGGGGGCTGGGACCTCTCATGCTCATTCCTGGGTGACACAGGAGTATAATTCCAGTGCTGCTCCTGAGTCCCTTTGTCCACCGGTGTGACCAAGACAAGCCTGTCTTGCCACAGAGGGGGCCTCCCTCTCACAGGGTTTCACCAGCGTGCAGATTTGGGGTAGGGACTGGAGGTGGTTTGAGAGTCGCTTTTGCTCTAGGCCCTGGTGTGGCCTGCAGTAAATGGAGATTGATTGCATGTTATTTTTCCTCTTGCTAATGTAATCCATTAGCCCGGCACATGCATAATCAGTTTAGAGCACAGTTAACTGAATGTAATCGAGTTCTTTACTGTCTGCTAGAGAAACCGCTCCAGATGCAGCTGACCCGGGGAGGGCACCGAGCTCCTCCCACGTGGCCCTCCTTACTCACCCCTCCCTGCCCCACCCCACCCCCGTCTGAGGTCCCCGGCAAGGCATCCATGATTGGTCAGGGCGACTCCCCCAAGCTGCTTTCTGCGGCACCCGCTGAGGTGGCCATGACGTGTCCGGTTTCCCAGTGGCTTTTCCAGCCGCGGCTTTTCTTCCTCTTTTCCTTTTTCATATTGGAGGAGACAGAGCCGTGGTCTCGGGAGATGTAGGCCGTGGCGTGGCTTTCAGTTTGTCATTTGACCTCACGCTGGTCCAGAGTCAACTGCCCTTGCTGTCATAAGTGCTAGTGCATACGATGCTGTGTTAGGACTGGATTTTCTGAAAGCGTGGGATAATTTCTAATCTGGGCACGAGAGGGTTGGGCTAATATGCAAAAGCCTCCTGATATTATCTTTGTTGCCTGGTATGGTATAGTTTGGGTTATTGTGTGAATACTAATTTGTAAACTGGGATTAACGTGCAGTGTGTTCTTCCTGTGTGCACCTCCTGGAGGTGAATGGAGTAGGCTGGGGGCCCGAGGCTCGGAGGGAAGCTCCCTGTCCTTTTCTCTGGGTCCCCGGCTTACTTCTGCAGAGCGCCCACGCTCAGATTCCTTGGGTTTGGTTTGTTTTTTTTTTTTTTTTTTTTGGTCTTGAACAGTGGCTGACTCTGGTCCAGCCCCTAGCAGTCATGTGTCCATATCCATGCCAACAGCCACGTGGGGTCACTGTGATTGGTTGACACAGCCGGAAGGCCAGAGGCTCCAGTGGAGCTTGGATGCTGGGCTCTTGGTTTCTGTCCTTAGTGGTTCACCTGGAATGGAGGCGTGTTGTGGAGAAGGCACTTGTCTCTCACCAGGGCTGAGCTCCAAGACTTTAATTCAGCATTTTTTTTTGCTTTCACGTGTAAACATAGCACTCCTCTCTTAGAGGACCCGAACCCTGGCCCCACTCCCTCACCCCCTGCACCGTAGAGATGTGGGGTGTGCTTGCTCGTCTTAGTTAGGGGAGCAGCTGATACTGCCCATGCCTGCTCCCTGCTCTCCTGCAGGGCCAGCTTGGCCTAGCTCCTGAGCCTGAGGTGTGTGGGTTTGGTGCTAGTGCAAGCTCTTCTGTGTTTATCCTGCCTTCCCAGCCAAGTGATGTCTCTGAAATTTGTGGTGTTTTCCACTTGGGGGAGGAGGGGTGCAGAGAGGGCAGTTGGCAATCAATGCACACCTGCCAACTATCAGAATCTGGTTTTCACTTTGATGTTTTTCTTCACCTGAGAGTCATTGGAATGGAAATCTGTCAACTTTAGCAGATAGATTAAGACCCCACCAGAATCTATTACTCAAACGGTTTCCAGCTGGGGTTCCTTTGATTGGGCCACGACTGAAGGTTTCATATTAATCTTAAATTATATGCAGTGAGGGTTGTCTACCACTGTGTTGTGTCTGGGCCACATGCGAGCTGCCGTGGGCCAGCTAGGCAGACAGGAGATGAGAAGCCAGTGTCTAAGCGAGCTCCACATGGATGGCACCGATTTATTAAAGCACCCACAGCCAAATTCTCCACGTAGCAGACTTGCACTCACGCCATCCTATGAGGATTATGCCGTGCGGAAGGATGTAAGCAACCCTCCATCGGGCTTTGCATTAGAATCCATCTCAGTCCTTCCCCTGATGCATAAGAAACCTCTTGGGGCTCACTGTCCCAGCAGGTCCATAAAGTCGTCATATGGTGGTGGACAAATCAGAAGATGGAGAAAAAGTCAGACAATGATTTGTTCTGAAATCTGCATTCTTCGTGCTCCTCTGTGGGTACACCGGGGGAAATGGGATCTTAGAGAGACAGATGCACACTTCACACCCATAGGTGGGTGGTGGCTGGCGGCCATTGCCTTCCCTGAGAGCAAGAAGTATAAACCCTTTGGGGAGTCTCCCTGCCCGTCCCATCCCGTCCACCCGGCGTGGCTCCGTGTTTGAAGCCGTGGTGCACATGTCGTCTGGTTTACTTGTGATTCTGCAGCCAGTTTCCCCAAACCTTGTTTTCTCATTAGGTAGACTATTTCTTGTTTGTTTAAAGTACATACTTCTGCCATCTTTCCCCCGTACCTGGGCGCCTTCAACCAAAAAATGAAAGGAGGGGAATGTTTTCCTGTAGGTGATTTAGAAGGTATGAAAGAAAGGCCAGGTGTTCTGGTACATTTTAGCACTTTTCGCCCTCGCGCCCTCCTTCTCTTGGAGCAGCTGGAGGCCTGAAGTTCATTTCCCTCACTGGGTGGTGGGGGCTGGTGGCATGTGCCCGCTGGGCTGGGAGATGTCACGTGGGCCCGATGGGTCCCGGCTGGAGAGCTCAGGCGGCTCTGGCAGTTCTTCTGGCCACCAGTTAACTTCAAAGGGACTCTAGGAAGATCAAAAAACTAAATCATCTTTCGGGGCAGGGCTCATGCCAGGACCAAGTTCATCCATCACTGCTGTAGGAACGTATGGCCAGCGCATCGCAGTGGTGCGCAGTATGAAAGGTTGGTACTTTGCTGGGAGTGGGGGTTCCTTGCCTTTCCCTCTCTTCACCTGAATCCCCCCCACCCCCACCCCACCCGCAGGTATTATTTCGTACATTCAGCTGATGGCCACAGGCACAAGCTTTGTCCGGATCACTCTGGTTGTGGAATTGTACACGCCCTCACGTCAAGAAAGCAGGGTCAGTGTTATCTTTTGGCTCTAAGCTTTAGACACCACATAATGGAATTGAAATCTCACTAGATGTGCCTATTTAAAAAAAAAAAAAAAGCCAGTACTTAATATCCACCTGTTGAAAAACCAGTTTTACAACCATCATAGCACTTTTATCTTTTTTTCTAAATGCTTTTAAAAGTAGTTTCGTTCTCTCTCTCTGTTCTTTTTGTAGTTAGTAAAGAACTGATCAGACCCTTTTAGAATAGTATTGTGTCCTTAATTATGTCTTACAAGGTTAGCATTCCATGTGTACCTTAAGTGTAATCTAATAATATTAATACAATGTCGAGTCCCTGTTTTTTATGGTAAGAGTAATATGAGTAGCGTGTGTTCACTATTTAAAAAAATTTGGAAAATTCAAGAGTACACAAGAAAAGAACTGCAGCCTGATCTTACCACATGACAGCCTATTTTTACTTTTTTCTTTTTGCTTATAACATAGGCGTTTTCCAGATTTGGAATGGTATTGTATACATACAGTATGATACCAGGCCCTTTTTGAAATTTACTTTTCCATAATTTCTAAAATGGAAGTGCTTTGTCTATTCCAACTTTGCACAGGCAAACCACTGTTATATGTAGTTTATATCCTTTGGGGCTCTTTTCTGTGCTTCTGTGGATAGAAGTGTGTGTATACACACACATACTGCTCACTTAAAAAAAT
This sequence comes from Indri indri, assembly GCA_004363605.1. Taxonomy (NCBI): domain Eukaryota; kingdom Metazoa; phylum Chordata; class Mammalia; order Primates; family Indriidae; genus Indri; species Indri indri. Next base: position 7,120 of record RJWJ010002730.1, read on the forward strand.
CTTTATAGCCACATGCTATGCTTTGAGTTTGCTTTTTTCGTGTAACTTTTTATCATGGAAATCTCTTCAGGTCAGTGCATAGAAATCTAGGTCACTCTTTCTAATGGCTGCATAGTGTTTCATTTATTAACCAGTCCCAGTTATTGATGTACGTTGAGGGATTGACAGTGTTTTGGTATCACAGGTAATGAGGTAGGGAACATAAATCTCTGTATACTTGTGCCATTCCATGAAGTGGGACTGTCGGGTCCCAGTGTGTGATGCCAACAGATACCGTACTTTCCAATGGCCCTTCGTAGGGCAGGGGAGCATTTCATCCCCTCCCCATTAGGTGATGCCCAAACTCCGACTTGGTGACCAATGCGACATTATTTTTCCGTTTTCATTGTCAGATTGACAACGTTGTTCTGATGTGTGTCTCTGCCATGGGTAGATACGGTGAACATTTTTTCGTGTATTTCTCGGCCATTTGTTCTTTAGGGGCTGTTCTGTGTATAGCCTTTGCCCTTTGTTCTTCTTGTTCCTTTTGCTGATTGATGTGCAAGAGTTCTTGGTTTATCTGGGCCAACAGCCCTTGTGAGCTGTGGATGCTGGAATAGTTTCTCCTGGTCTTTGATTGTCTTTAACTTTGCTCATGGTGCATTCTGACAACCTTTCATTTGTATCACGTGTAATCTGTTGATCTTTTTCTTTATGCTTCCAACGTCTCTCCTTTCCCAGGGAGGCTGTCTCTTTGCTAAGATTATAAAATAATAGAAATAATAAGTAACACCCGTACAACATTTGTTATAAGCCAGGTGCTGTGTTCTACTTTACATATATTAACTGATTTAATCTATCATTTCTTCTATTTTCAAATGAGGATGCCGAGGCACGGGGAGCTTCCAGGGTACAAGGTAGCGAACGTTGTTGGAGTCAGTGTTCAAACTCAAGCAGGCTGCCGTGACTTCACTGAAATTTTCTTCATTACTCCCACCCTTATGTCTTTAATCTATGAGGGATATATTTTGTGTACAGTGTGTTGTAAGACTCTTTATTTTTGTGTATGGTATGATTTAGGACTTTCTGTTTTCTTTCAGATTGGTTATTCTTAAATAACCATCCTTTCTTACCTGATGTGAAAAGCCATGTTTCTTTTTTCCAGTTCTCTCACTTTTGCAGAGCCTCTCGTGAACGCTCCACAGATTAGAGCAGTCAGAACCTATCTACAGCGTCTTGTTGGAAGCACTGGGTCGCAAGAAGGGACAAAAGGTCCGGTTCTCTTTTCAAGGCCTTTGAAGTCCTGTGGACCAAACGTCTTCCTTTCACCTTTTCCTGTTTGTCTCTGGCATGTTCCCCAAGGGGAGGTTTCTTGGGTTCATTGCCTTTATCAAACCCTCGGGCCTGAGGGAGAATCAGGGCATTGGAAGAGGGGCTGGGATTTTATGGTGCCCTTAACGGAGGCTGTGGCTCTCAACCTTTTATCTTTAAAAGGGGACAGAGAACTAATTCTGAAAAATCATAGACATTCTCTTTTCTGAAGTTCTTATTCAGAGAGCATATCAGTGTCACGACTGTGTCTGCACGTTTCCAGTATAACTGTTTGCAGGTACCGGTGACAAATTTGCCTTTCGGATTGCAAAGGTGCCCCATGGCCTCTGACCTAAGCTGAGGAACCAGGAACTCTAATAACTACCACGGTGACAAAATACTCGAAAGCCCCCCCACATCCTACAGTTAAAAAGCCCTAGACCATTTTGTGAGAGAAAAATCTCAAAACTTTCCATCCCATCACCCCACCCCCACCTAGAGGAATAAGTAACGCTGTGGAATTCTTCGCATGAATGACATCTGCCGTCTTAGGGGTGGTCCGTAACCCCTTAGGAGGGTTTTGCTGTGAATATTCCATTGCGTCTGCATTCCGGAATAACTCCTCGTGTTGCAGTTGTTCTAAGGCAAACCCGATCTGGCAGGGGAGCCAATATGGCAGGTGCCCCGTAATGAGCCAGAGGCGTGAACTCGATTCTGAATCCTTTCAACTTGCTGAGGACTTGGACTAAAAGGGCAAATTTGAATACATATAGTCCCAACAGGTGTTTCTGGTTTTTTGTTTTGAAAGGGAAATTGTAAGGGAACAATTAGGCATTGTCAGGAACACTGTCAGGAAAAGGCAAGAGTTTTTAAATAATTACATAATACACCTGAACCAGATTCTTTATTCTGTTTTAAACATAACTTGAAACTATAAATACTATTTAAATATAGGGTGGGAAAAGCTGTTACTATGAAAACCATTTTGGTTGTACTAACTGAGTAATTTTATACTTTAATATTTAATAAAATTGATTTCTGGCACTTTTTTTTTTTTTTTTTAAGCAACCGGGATGTGGGATGAAAGTTAAAAAATTTTTAACTACAGAAGATGTGTCATTCATGGAAATGGTGGAGAGTGTTGGAACCAGAAACACTAGGGTGATGATTTGGAATGAAAATGCCACCTCGGAGGCCTCGGCTTAGGGTTGCCAAATATAGCAGAGAAAAATATGAATGTCCAAGGAAATGTAAATTTCAGATAGGCCACAAATAACTTTTAGTGTGAGTATATCCCATCAGCTATACTTACGCTTACTTACCTGAAATTCACATTTCACTAGGCGTCCTGTATTTTGTTTGGCAATGCTACCTCTGGATGGGGAGGAAATTCTTTCATAGTGACCTGCTGACAGGCTCTCCAGGAACATAAAGAGAGCTAAGTGGCTTCCTTGTTTGGATTCCCCACCGCCCCCCAGCACTGGTTCCCAGCAAAGGAAGAAAATTAAAAATGCTTCTAATGATGATTTCTAATCTTTGTTATTCATAGAAAACTGTCTTACCAGATTTTCACATTTTCAATATTGAAGAAAATGCTATTCCTATAATGAAATCTGAAATTTTCTCCAGAGCTATTTGTTAAAATTTATTTTTCAATAATTTTTTTTCGTTGTTTCCTTTTATTGAAATGCTTTTGCGTCGCACAGCGGGGCCGACGTCAGGTTGCCTGGTTCAGGCAACCACAGCATTGCCAGACACTTAATCTGCCCTTCTCTCACTGGACCTCCGTGGGTCTCCTCCTGCAGTGGTTATTTATACATAGGCCATAAAAATTCACCACATGTGAGCGTCCGTTATTGTCCGTGGAAGACCCCGAGTGCCTGAGATATGTAGGTCGCTAATAGGAAACGCGGAAAAGTAGGTTTGAACTGGGACTAATCATCAGGAATGATGAGGGAACCTTCTCCAGGGCCTACTTCCTCGTCCTCTAAAAGGCAAAGTAGTTAGAAGGTTAGAAATGTTTGTCTACTGAGAATGTTTGATTTGTAACCTGTTAATTAGCAGGGCACGTTTCCAGACTCAGAACAAGGCCCCCAAAGCATATCCAGTCTCTGAGGTCAACAGTCGAACCAACGTTTCCTTTGCCGGGATGGCCTATGCGTCGGAATCGCTGAAGGAATTTCCCATCTGCTGGCTGTCCCCTGTGAATCTGTCTCCTGCCTCTCTGCTGTCGCTGACGATAGGCTCCTCTTTGGGGATTGTTGGACCTTTCTGATGACTTCTGAGCTGACCTCTGTGGACTTTCTGGGTGACACTCATCATGCAAGGAAGTCTTTGTCTTCCCGTCCCTCAGAAGGAGACAGAAGGTTGGGCACAAGGACCCGTGAGCAGTTCTCTGATGGAAGGTGCCTTTGAACCTGCCACCTTGATTTGCTCTCCTCCTGCGCGTTCAGACCCCAGCCCCAGAGGACCCAAGAGGGCCAGGCCATGGGATTCCCCAGATGATCCCCCTGTATGGCCTCTGGGAGACAAATGAGAAGGGGACTTCTTCTCCTGGGGCAGTGACATTTATTGAGAGCTGTTTTCCTGCTGAGCACTGGAGTAGGATTTTGTACAGACTTGGGCTAATCAATCTGTAGCATTTAAAACCCTGTTTTGTTTCGGGAGCTCGTTGTCAGCAGCACATACTGGAGTGTGTTTCTTCCCTGATGTCTGTGTATCCTCTGCTTGTTACCTTCCTGTCTCTTCCTTCAGAACCTTCCTTCTGTCTGGAGCACGCCCCTTGGCCGAGCAGGGGGAGATGGGCAGGTATCCAGCATGGTTCTGAATTAGGAGATGATGATTTTTCTAAAAACTTGGGGCAAACACATCATATCTGTGTGGGACTAGAACTTTCTTCCTGCTATACCTTTACTTCCCTTGTATCTTCTTTCATCCAAAAATCTGGAAAGGTCACACAACCAGCCACAGCATGGTGATACCCACGGTCCTGTGGCAACTGGGGAGACGGAATCTTGCATGACATCAAGGCTTTTCAGATAGGATCCCACCCCCTTGGTTGTCAGGGGAACAAGGTATCTCCAGGCCGTGGTTAGCTGTGTGATCTTGGTGCACACAGGTAGGTTTGCTCAGGTCACTTTTTGTTTTTGCCCAGATGGATGCATCGCAGAGCCTCCGGGACAGCAGGAATGATAATGTCTGGGTTTGGCAAACCCCTGTCACCCTCGCGAGGGGCCTGGGAGGGAGCCCGTGTCACTGTGGTGGTCCTGTAGATGTGTGTTGGCGCTCCTGAAGACCCACGAGGAGCGCTGGCTTTGCTTACGACAGGGCTTGTCCTCGCAGAGTGACCCTGTCTGGCTGTAGGATGTGTCTTGCTGATTTCTAATAGGGCTCACTTGAAGTGAATGTTTCACGTTCCAGATTCTTCACCAACTATTGACTGCCATGGACCTGGGGAGGTTCTCTGAGCAGCATCAGATGTTTTTCCTCTCTTGAGGGCACTCTGTGCTTTGGGGACTAAAAGGTCACCCCAAAGGCTCATCTCCAGCTGAGGAGCCCCTGGTCCAAGGTGGTTTGCACTGTAATCTCCCACGTCTGCCAGGCCTTCATAGTCCGTTTCCCCTCCGCCACCTCCCCTGTTTTCTAAAATAATTAAAGATAGAGGAGCGTGAGGAGCATTCCTCGGCTCTTCTGGTTAGCCAGGCCAAGTGGCGCTGGTCCCGGGACTGTGATTTCCTCACTGTCCTAGACATTAGTCAGCGAGGGTGACTTTGCAGCCAGCTGTGGTTTAGGAAGCTCTGTGGGGAGTGATTTGGCTGGATGCATCTGTTTGTGTGCGTTTGTTCCCTTTCTGGTTCTCGGATTAGGCTCAGGCCATTTTTATTATTTTATCATTATTATTATTATTTTTGCCTGGACTGGGTTCCTATTAGGGATGGCTGCAGCTGTGTGCGTAGGAAGACCAAACAGCTACTCCCGGGGCCAGAGCCCCGACCTTTGCCCCGTCTCTATATGTCCGGCTTGGAATCTGCACCCCACTCTCTTCACCTCCATGGTCTCGCTGCCGTGATTTGCACCTCTGGGCCTTCGGTGGTTTGAGTTTATCCAGAATCCATAGGGCTCTGCAGGTTTGCTCTGCGGTGGCGAGTTTTTGAGTCATTGTGTTGGTGACTTTTTCTCTCTGATGTTCTAGCTGGGTTCCCAGAGGACCCAGAAAGTTCTCTAGAAACTCCCTCTCTCTTCTCACTGCCTCCTACTAACATAGTCATAGCTTTTCCTCTTGGCCTGACCTGCTCTGTATTCATCTCAGAGCATGGCATTTGGAACAAAATCTCACCTGGGGAGGTTCCAGACAGCAGCGACAAAGCTCAACTCCACCGAGGGGAGACTAATTACACAGCTAATTACTCCAACAGATGTCATTTTAAGTGCTCATTTCTGTGCGATTGGGTTGTACGCGTCTTGCATTGCTGAGATGGGCATCGGGCCCTGTTGGAAAATGTCTTTTTTATTAGACTTTAAGAAAGAGCATATTTCCTTTCCATCCTTTATGCTCCAGTGACGCATCCTAGGTTTTCCAGAATGTTCTCTCCAGCTGCTGTCCCCACAGACAGTGTCTCTGCCCTGAATTTGTGTCACATCATCTGGCACTGAGCTGGGCTCTGTGTCACGGGATGTGTTGCTTCTCCAACTTGTTTGTAAACTTACTGAGACTGAGGATTGCTGTCACCGCGGTGGGTGTCTCAGGAATGCAGCACCGGTGGACACCGGTGGCTAGCTACTCGTTTCTCTTCCTTTGCTTTCTCATCTTTACTGAAAGCAAGTTTGTTTCTGAGAAAAGTAGCTGAGGAGTGTTGGGAAAGTGTTCTTTTGCTAGCAGATGGTGAAGACGTAAGAACACCAGTGATTCTTGGCGAAGCTGAACAACTCACACGTGGGACACAGAAAGGCTCTTGGAGATAGGGGAGGGGAGTCAGGAACACACCGTCTCCCTCCCTCCTTTCAATGCTAGGGATGGAACACAGAGGATGGAGAGACGCTGTTTTCTGCAGGTGGCCTGGGAGTGGCTGTGGGGCGCAGGCGTGGCCCTGGACCTGAAGCTGGTAGCCTGTGCTCGCGGAAGTCGACTGGTCCCCAGCAGGGGCAGCAGCACCTGCCCAAGGCCGCGTTGACCAACTCCTGCTTGGCTAACAACCCCTTGTCCTCAATCATACCCATCTTGTGAGTGGACTCGCCATGTTCCCTCCTACCTGCTAGATCCGCAGGTGACACATTTCACCACTGATGTGTCAGGTCCCCAGTGGTTTCTGTGTTGCCAAATCCATGTTCTACTCCCACGTGACCTTCCAGCAGCCTTCTCTCCCTTAACCCTTTCTCCATTTCCCTGCCAGCTTCTGCTACTTCATGGTAAATGTTAGGAATCCTCCAGGGTTTGGTCCCGGGCCCCTCCATTTTTTTGTCTAGGAATCTCCCTAAGTGTCTCACTCAGTCCAGTGGTTTTGAACACCGTCTACCTTCTGATGACAGCTGAATCTGTCTCCAGCCCTGGCCTCTCCCTGCACCCAGCTCCCTACTGGACATTGCATTTGATCATCTGATAATTGATTCCAGAGACTCAGTGTGAGGCCTAGAGAGAATTCTTAATGGTCATGACTTCCAAACTCCTTTCTCTTGGGGGCTTCCCCATCTCAGTCAGGGCCACCTCCAGTCTATGTTTGCTTAAACTAAAAAGCCGGGAACTCTATGTGGGCTTCTCTTTCTCTCACCACCCTGCAGTGAAACCAGCATGTTCTGTTGGTACTGCCTTCAGATTGTGTTTCCATCACCCTCCGTCATCTCTCCCTGCCTCTGCTCTTGCCCCTAACAACCCACTCTCCATACAGTGATTTTATGAAGAGGAAATGCAGGTCGTATCACCTTCTTACAAAGACCCAACAGTGGCTTTCCATCCCACTTAAAGTAACAGCCAAACTTCTCACCGACGCTCAGAGACCCCTTTGTGATCTGAACTCTACCCACCGTGCTGACCTAATCTTACAACACTCTCCCCTCTGCCCACTCCCCTGCAGCCACACTGGTGTTCTTACTGTCTTTCCTAAGTGCCAAGCTCAAGCCTGCCACAGGGCCTTTGGACTTGCCATTCCTCTGCCTGGATTTCATGTCCCTAAGCACCCACTTCCAAGCAGCTACACCTTCACATCACACAGCTTCACTTCTTTGCCTTGGCGAGATTAATTATTTTCCTTGCTCCTTTATTTACATGTCTCCCAAGACAGCAGGGACCTTGGTTGCCCTGTTAATAGTTACGTCCCTAGTGCTTCGAACAGTGTCTGACAGCAGCCCAATAAATATTTATCAACTGACAAAGTACCAGCAGAATGCGCCCACACTTTCCTCTCTACCCTAGAATCTGGTGCAGCAGCCCTTTCTGAAGACTTGGCATTCATAATTCAGAGCCTTAAACCATATTCTGGAGTAAACCAGGTGGCCTGTGTGGCCCAGGCCAGTCCAGAGCTCTGCTGCCACTGAGAAACAGCCCTGGCGAGACTGAGTGCCTTGTGTCAATGTACTTTGAAAATTCCCATGTGCAGATGACCCTGGCTCTGTCTCCCCAAATTCTGCTGACCCAAATCACTGCCCTTTGTCCTCGGCACTCTCACAGAGATGCCTCGCCCCTTTTAGTGCATATCCTAGTCCACATTTTCAGTGGTCCTTCTTCTCCTCTCAGTTGTAAGATGAATGGTGGGATCTGTTCATTCTCATCCAGCTTTCTGTCCTTTCCAGTAGACTGTCAGCAGGTGTCACCTGATGAATTGATATCAAAAGATGGAATATTTACATACAGAAATGTAAAGATTAGGTCCAGCCCTGAGAAGCCTACTTCCCCCCATTTCCTTAGAATCTTCTCTGCTGTGTTCATTGCCCCTTCCCCAGGCAAGTGTCTGTGTCCGAATGATGCTTCCTTTGTCCCAGATCTGGTTGTTCCCCCCTGAGAACCATGTTCTTGGTGGCAGAACGTATTCCCAGTAAGAGAGAAACTCTGAGCTGCTTCTGTCCTCCTGTCCCATGCATAAGCCACACATCCTTGAACTCCTTCCATAAGCAGGGCAAGGCACTAGCTTTAGAGCAGTGGCTTTTAAACTTTGTTGACTGTGGTCCAAAAAGAAACACATTTTACATTGGTGGCCCAGCACATATGTATAGCTACATATTTTGTATAAATGATCGTAACTAAGTTGTACAAGATAAGTTTATCCTCAGTACATGTGCTACATTCCGATACTTTCTGTTCCACCCTAGTCTGTTCTGTTTTACAAATGCTGGTTGTACCCACGGCATTGATTTCCTGATCCACTGACATTGTGATTTCATGATCTGCTGGCTCTCAACCCTTTACGAAAAATGTGTGTGCCTGCCCCTCCCCCCGCCCCCCCAGGTTCCGGTTTCACCTTCTGTGGGATTCTAGTGTGCAGCTGCAGGTTGAGAACCACGGCACTCGTGGCTCACGATCCACAGTTTGGAAAACATTGTTCTACAGGATACAAGGAAGAGTTGATCAGTAAGAGCCGTCAAATGTGGACAGAGTCATCCAAGTCCGCAGGGAGGCGGAGGCAGGGAGAAATCACACCCAGTTGGTTAGATCAGAAAGACCTCTGGACGGAGGCAGAAGCTGGAGTTTGAGCAAGATTTGAAGAGGGAGTTGTCACAGAGAAGGGAGACCTGGGCAGGGGACAAAGGCAGATTCATTCTTCTGCTTACTGAACCTGTGGCCCCAGTACTAAACTGTTTTTAATGCCTGGAACTTCTTTTCATGTACTTGTGGTTGCTATAATTTTTAATAGAAAATCAGTTGTGAGCTAAACATTTCATAATAATAACACACTGGAGTTTGGGCCTTTTTTAGAATTTTGCTAATAAGGTCTGCTCAGGTGATCCGTGAAAGTAACAAAAATACTAAGAAGAAAACAAACCCATAAACAAATATTAGACTATAGTTACTGCTAGGCATGCTGAAGTATTTAGGGGAGGGGGAAAGCGAATTGCTGTCTGCAGTTTACTTTAGAATGTGTCGGAAATGTACGATGCAGGTGATAGCTGGAGCAAGAGATGGATAGATACACAGCGACGTATTCATTTTTGCATCTGGGTGCTGGACGTAGGTGTCTGCTATATGATTTTAGCACATTTCAATCTCTGTGATTGAACTTTTTCATAATACGATGTGGGGTAAAATACCCAAACTTAATGGGTAGGTGTTCTTTCCCCTCCGAAGTGCACCGTGGCAAAGCTGCGAGTTTGGTGCAAGTTCTGTCCTCCACCCCTGCCGTCCTCCCCGCCACCTTCCTGCTCCACGGGGGAGAGTAATATTGTTGATCCGTTGTGTCTTTGAAGACAGGGCTCAGATGAGTTATTTCTGTTTTTTTAGACAAGGGCACACATTTGAATGGGGGCAGAAACAGGCTCAGTTAAGAGCTCTCAAACTGCTGCCTCCCAGGCACTCATTTTGGGGGTGCGTGTGTGCAGACTAGAAAACTTCAAGATAGGATGTCCACATGTCTTTAGGGAAACCCAAGTAGCTCTTGGGGTTTTAAAGAGGGAGGAATTCCCTGGTGTCAGGCTGCCAGGGTTTGAATTGCAGCTCCTGGGACTTACGTGACTTAATCCCTCTCTGTTTGTTCATCATCTATAAAATGGGCTAACAGAACAACCTGCCTGATAGTACTGTTGCAAGTGAGTTAAATGAAATAATACATGGAATGTATCCGTAATATGTAGCACAAAAAAGGTGTTACTCTTTAAGAACACCACATTTCTGCATTCGATTTTTATTGTCTTATATAGGCCACATAACTGAAGTTATTTTATAATTTGGTTTTCATTAGCTTTGAACTTGACATACTCTTGATTTGGAGGACAGAAAGCCCAGTGATTTTTTGTTTTTCACTTTTTTTTTTTTTTTGGAGGAGTACGGAGGAGGGAGAAGGAATTCCCGTAAGAGAAATGTGACCAATGTTTAGTGAAATGACTTTGAGAAAATAATTTAGCCTCGGCTAGTTTGTAGTGGCCCCATCTGAAGGATGAGGCTCTTGGATACATCACTAAGTTCCCTTCCAGCACTAAGAGTATGTGTTTGAAGACTTTTTAAAAAAAATTTAGTTTTTTAAGTTGGTGCATAATAGATGTACGTAGTTTCAGGGTACATGATGTAATTTAATACATTAATATAATTTGTAAAGATCAAATCAGTATATTTGACCTTAAATCACCTTAAATATTTATCTTAGTGCTAGAACCATTCAAATTCTTCTCTTCTAGCTATTTTGAAATGTACTAGAGGTTATTGTAAACTATAGTCATCCTACTGAGCTACCTAACACTAGGTTTTATTTCTTCTATCAAACTGCATGTTTGTACCCATTAATCAACTTCTCTTTATTCCCCCAGGACTTTTTTTTTTCAATTCTTTTTTTTTTTTATTTCAGGGTATTATGAGGGTACAAACATTATGGTTACACTTTATGTCTTTGCCTCACCCAAGCGACGAGGGTTAGAGGCATGCCCTTCCACCCTACAATGCTCCCTGTGTCCTTTAGTTGTGGGTTTACCTCCCCCATCCCCCAATCCCTGGAGAGTATTACTGCCATGTGAGCACCCTAGTATTGATCAGTTAGTACCAATTTGATGGCGAGTACAAGTGGAACCCATTCTTCCCATCTTGTGGTGCCTCATTTTGGATAATGGGCTTAAGTTTAATCCAGGAAAGTATAAGAAGTTCTAGATCACTGTCGTTTCTTATGATTGAGTAATATTCCATTGTATATATATATACCAAATTTTAATAATCCACTCATGGATTGACGGGCACTTGGGTTGTTTCCACATCCTTGAAATAGTGAATTGTGCTGCCATAAACATTTGGGTGCAGATGTCTTTATCATAGAATGTTTTGTACTCTTTTGGGTTCCCCCAGGACTTTTTAAAGAAAAGGATACCTCTGTCTCTTATCCTAAGTAATGGAACCAGAAGTGATCTAGTGAAGTACTTGTGAAAATTAGGAAATAATCCAAATTCATCTTTATTTTGACTACTCTTTTTTCGACCCCCATCTCTGAGAAGTACCTAAGAGATTTTCAGTTGTGAAAAGTAATCAGTGAAGTTACTTTTACTGACATGATTTTATAATATTGTCCTTCATAATCTGGGAGACTCCAGCATTTGATTTTTTTAAAAACAGGACTTCCCCAGAGCGTCAGCACACTCATACTTCCCTCATGTGACCAAAGTCAGATACAAGCGAGAATTTAGGATTGGAAACTGGCACAGAGTACAGAAGGGAAGTATATTTCTTTTTCTTTTTTTTAATTCCCATGCATATGTATTTTCTGATTAAAGCTAATGTATATTCACTCTTAAAAAAAAAAAAAAACCACAAAGCTATAATCCAGAAATGCATAGCATACAGGACAAAGATTGAAAAATGGAAGTTAAATTCTAGTTAAACCAGAATATATCTGTCATTGGTGTCTTTTTGTGTTTTGTGTTTGTCTGTTTACGTTTGTAACCTTGGCAATACCACAGCATACGGTAGCAGGGGAGCAGCTTCTGGACAAAGTGAATGCTAGCTGCAAAGCCGCCATCCCCACCTTGCATAAGCGAGTTCGTTCATATTGAAAGCCACAGTGTCGCTGGCATGGATGACTTCACATTGCCTTGGGAGCCTTCCTTTAGTGTTTACATTTGTGTCCTTGTGGCTGTACCATCCCAGTCTCCATTCACTGTAGCGAACACCTGCAGTCAAGTATGCAAAACTGTTTCCATGGCAACCCTTTATCATCCATTAATTTTAAATATTCCAAAATTTTTCTTCAGCTGAAACTTTTTTTCTTTCCCCCAGCTGCACATCCCTCCTCTTCCCTGTTTGTACACTGGAAGTTAATCTCCTTGGCTACTTGAGTTATGGATGTTTTCTCCCTTGCCCCCACCCACTTCTTTAAGCTGCTGTGGTGGTTTTTTTTCTTTTAATGAAATAAATGGCTGACCCTGGGATCTCTGATTACAGCTGTGAGTCAACAAGTGGGAGGTGCCTCCCTTCTGGATTCTAAGCGGGAAAACTTGATGCGAAACAATCTTTAACATCTGAAACTATGTGCAACGTATGTGCAACAGCAAAAATCTCACCAAGATCGCTGCCTGCCTGGTAATTAGATGCATGAGCAGATCGGGGAAAGTACACTTGAAACACAGAGCAGCTCTTTGTAGCGTGAGCGGTGAATTGAATGAGTACTGGAGGACTGAGTTTTGGCAACATGAGTTTCATGATGGTGTCAAGAGTTGTGTGAGGAACACGTCCTCGGCTTGTGTTTGAAAACACCTATGAAATGAAATGCAAATCAACGGCAATAACATGTTACGGTTGCAAATGTGGACACAAATGAAGACATGCAAAGGAAAGTTTTGCATAGCAACACTCGTTTCACATGTGGTAATTATTACTATCAAATATGACATTATAATGGCCAGGATATGGGGTATGGCTCAATAATTATTCCTTGTACCACATTTTACATTTTATAACTATCGTATGCAAGTCTTTTGCATTTCTTACGTGTAGGTAATGATTCTGTCACTTAGTATAACCACAATCTTCCTTATAGTGGAAATGTCCAGACATTATTTTTGTTTTCTTCCCTAGTAGGTTTTATGAGTATTTCTAAGCATCATCTTCGTGGTTACTGATCTCTTGTTACTCACTGTTGGCAAGCACTAGTTTTGTCTTGTTGCTGTACAGCTTGGAATTACTACTGTCTTGTTCTTAGCCACTTAGTTTTTGGGGCATTCGTGCTATTCCACGTGCAACTGATCATTTTGGGTCTTAGGGCTCGAGATTCTTTGCACTCATAAAACCCATCTCAAGAGGTCACACAGAGCCCGTTATGTTCCTCTCCACCCACTTCTTTTTCCTCAGTAAAGCTTACTTTCGTTTTTTGTTTTTCCCTCCAATTCCAAATAGTTTGGCAAAGGTGTTTATGTGCGGAAGGATCATAAAGGAGTGTTTTATCAGATGCCACTCCCCTCGCTTGCGGTGACATAGAGAATGGGAGGGAAGCTCCGTAAGGGGAGTGCATGTATGAAGTGTGTTATTTTCTTTGTTTCTGTTTTTTTTTTGAAGTGCAGGTTTCTTCCTCTCTTGTCCCCCTTTTTCATGTTGGGGCGCTGGGAGCTTGGCACTTCCCTGCAGTTGGAGTTGATTCAGCATCATTGATGCGGCCTCATTTCCCACAGCTGATGAGGATTATATCAGCTTGGTTTAACAGTCTCATTTTCTGCTCCCAGTGCACACTTGTTTTAATGTGTTTCAGTTAATGAGGTAGAAGAGAGAATGAGGTGTTACTGTTTACACACAGCCAGCTAGTGCGGAGGGCGCTCCTGAAGCCCACGTGGCCCCGGGCGTCCCCGGAGGCAGGTTCCACAGAGCCACGCTACCTTTTCAGAACAGGATTTTTCCTGGCTAGTAGAGATGACAGTCGTTACCTGTAAGCTTTGCCAAGTGGTCTTATCTATACCATTTCTCTTTTCTAGAAGTGTCTTTCACATACAATGATAAAAAGATTATAACATAGCTTGGGGTGCATTTGAAGGAGTTGATCAGATAACCCCCCCCAAAGCTTTTTTCAAACTTTGCATCTCTTTCATTAGCTCCTCACCCCCAGATGGACCCCTCTCCAAGTAAAGGTCAGTTAATCTGAAGTAACACAGGTAAAACCAGTATCTAAAATCCAAGAGGAGTCATACCTCTCTGTGTGGAAGACGACAGTCTGAAACAGGCCATAAAAATCTGTATTTTCTGTTCCATGGGTAAGAACAGTGCTCCTGGTAAGGGAGGTAGAAGAGACTTCCAGGGGTAACTTTCTGCGAACAGGGGACTGGTTTGGGTGAGGACTCTGTCCTTGCTCGTTTGTGGAGCTCGGGCCTGGAGATTGGAGGCCAGTGGTAATCTCGGTGCAGACACCCCTGCCCCATTCTTAGGCTTTCCTGGTCAGCAAGCTGCTGCCTCAGCACAGCCAGGAAACCAAGAGCGGGTGGGCCTTTTGCATGTATTTAAATCCCCAGCTTCCGGGTGTGTGGAAAGAAAAGGGAGTGCCAGGGTACAACAGCAGGGACCTTTCCCCCTCTTTGGAACCAACCCAAGCCATTTGGTCAGCTGCACACACGCATCGTAGGAGGACATGCTCTTGCACCTCCCACGCCTCTCTCTCCATCTCTCCCTTAAGCCCTTTCCTTTTCCTCTTTCTCTCTCTCACCGTGGAGTGCCCTAAATGGTTAAACCTGTTGCCTGGCCCTGGCGCCGTGCCAGCCCCACAGGGCGCTGTGCAGGCTGGAGGCCCCCAGCGCATCCCAGCTTCCCGAAGGCGCAGCGGCCGTGGGTTTCAGCAGGAATTAAACAATTACTAAGTCTTAGTCCTCCCCACCTTCCGTGGATCGACTCTATAAATTGTCAGCCTGTTGACATTTTAATGCGAATTATGTCATGTGGTATCCCCTTTGATTTCGACATGCCTCAGTTTGTAAATACATGAGCCACTCAAAGGCTTGTGGTTAGTGTACACTCTGGAGGCCTCGGGCTTTTGGGGGGGGGAGAGCGCGCTGGAGAGAGCGCAGTGCTGGGAGTGTGCCTGGCACAGAAAGCCTTTTGCAGTCACCCGGGGCGGCTCCAGAGGGGCGTGGGGCTGCGTGGAGGGCCTGCTGCCAGCCCCAGCGCCATGCTGGCCGCCTCCCAGCCCCTCCCTGGGCACTGGGAGGGCCACTGTCTTTGGGTTTAAGTCATGGGATGTTTTTTTGGGTGCACCGGTGGCCGAGTATTTCCCCAGAGCCACTGTGCAGCGCTCTTGCTCCTTTTATAAGGTGTGGGATCACCTCCCCCCATCACGCACACCTGGAAAAGAACTGACTTATTCTAGATCCCAAGGCAAACCCAGGAGGCCAGCGGTGCATTATCTGGAGCAGGTATTTCCCTCAAAAGAGCTTGGCTGTCCCTGTGGGAGAACGAATGGGGGAGGAGTCTTCAGGGGAGCGGCCACGGGGATTGAGAGGTTGAGAAAAAAAAAAGATGAGGAGTCAGGATTGTTTAGATACAGGGAGGAAGACGCAGTGTTTGTGTGGGAGGAGAAAAGGAGTGGAGACTTGAAGGGTCTGAATGTTCCGATTCTAAAAGTGAAATTTAAGGGAAAAAATATGGAAACGGATCTTAAGAGGCAGTTTTGTAGTGAGAACAGCTGAGAAGCCCCTAAAGCTTGGACTCTCCTCCAACCCACTGACACCCTATTTTCTGCCTCCTGATCTCCTCGTTGGAAACTTTCCTTTAAGTTTCACAGCCCTGGCGGGGCTGGCTTCTTGGCAGTCCTTTGTGTGTAGGATGTCAGTGCTCAGGAAAGTGAGATCTAGTCATTTCGAGGCTTACTGTGTTGTGCCCAGAGGAGGTTGGCCGGGATAGACCCCGAAGAACAGCTAGACCCTAAGAATGGACAAGAAGGAGGAAGGTTGGTCTCTGCTTTCCATCGGAGGGGCAGGAGCATGTAATCTTCCCTCGTCTGAATGCAGCCACTGCGGGGCCTGCTGTCTGTGTTGGAATTTGGCTGATTTACAGAAATGTCATGGGATCTTTAATGCCCATGGGTGGTCAAGACTGAGTAATTCCAGTTTCATGTGTGAATAATGCCCGTATTAAAACAATTAGAGCTATACCTAATCTGAAAAGGAAGAAGGGACCCAAATTCCTGTTGATCAGAGACACTTCCAGTTCGTTTGAGAAAGCTCTGGTAACTTCCATGAGGGTTCAATAAACTTTTTTGACGGATTCTAGAATTTACTTCATTTTTAAAGAGTTGTAATACAAACAAGCATTTGAGCAGTGGCATTGCCGCAGATACCTCCTTTTGCCTCTTGCGTGGATTTATCTGGCTTTTATTGCTTGGGAGGGGAGGTGAGCAGGAGGGTAGGATGGGATGTGTGTGTGTGCGCGCGCATGTGTGAGAGAGAGAGAAACACATATTCCTTAAGAGCACTGTTCATTTGGTTACTGTGGGAAAATATATTCCAACATCCAGTTTGAGTTGCGAAATAAAATAATAAGACATTAGAATAATCGTGGCTCAAGAACATCACTCCTTACTAAATTTTAAAAAAAGTTCGTTGATAGATGTGTATGTTTCCAAATAAGACAAATAATGACTTCCAAGGTATAAAGCAAGCTCTGTGCTTTTTAAAAAGATCATAAAATGTTATTTGCAACATGTAGACAGGTCTCAGTTACTTACTTCCTCTTTATTGTAGTGACCATAAGTTAACTCTGGGAAACATGCTTTCAGAGACAAATTTAGGGCCCTTTTCAAGAAACTGGTGTGTGTTACGTAACTTTCTGGGGACAGGGGAGCAGCAGTCTGTGCCTTTTCCCGTTTCCTTCACGTCTTCTGGAGGACGTAAAACCTGCGGTCACTGCCCGCCCGCCCCAGTGTCCATCCCGGCCCCCATGGGCAATTAGTCAGGGAAAGAGCACACCAGAAGGTGACACTGGGTTTCCCAGCCTTATAAATGAGCCGGATTCTGGGCGACTGCAGAGTCAGAGTGGGGGTCAGTATATGGGTTTTGCTCCTTCCTTCTTCCTCATTCGTTCTTTCAAAATTAAAGGCAACCCAACGTAACAGAAAGACACAGGAATGGGCCAAGTGGGTGCAGGTGTGGGCTGCATTTTATCAAACCTGGGAATGTCATCATCAAGATCACCTGTTCTCGACCAGGGGCACATGTATGTGGCAGTGCTGCTATGGTTGGGGGCTGTTGAATCTGACTGGGCACATGCCCGTAGACCCTGAAATATTCTCTTGCCCTTTATAGAATTAGGGGCCTCAAGATTCTTTTTATTGGACTTTATTAAAAAAAACATGTGTAATTGGCTAGGTAGGTGATGGAATAACTGACAGGGTAAAAACTCGCTTGACTCACCGTGGCCAAGCTGAACACGAGGCTGCGCTGACCGTGGGTGAGGATTGCTGAAAAGGAAGAAGCCAGCCAGCGCCCAGAGGAGAGGGGAAACGGGCGGCCCAATAAGCTCTTTCTATAGCACAGCAATGGCTTTGTGTGTTAACTCCACATTCCGGCTTGTTCCTGCCCACAGGTTATTTGCATAGCACACAAAGCGCAGACTGTACAATGTATACAGGTATCACCGGCTTTGGCAATTGACTATGAATATGAATGGGACCTGTGTGTCCCCGTGGAGAAACCTTCCCAAGCCACCCCTATCCCTGCCTGGACAGGGTTCATACTCACCGGTGGGGCCACCTAAGACCCATCTGCGTCCTCACTTCTCAGGTCTGTAGATGCATTTATGTAACGGCCAGGAGGAGATGGGATTAAAATCCCACAGGAAAGAAGGGCCCTGAAGAAGGAAACCCAGGAGGTTGGTTTAATAAGAAGAGAAAAAAGGGGGACGTTGGAGGGAGGCGGGGGATGAATGAGAGAGTGAATGAGAAGAGCTTCTGACAATTAACTAATTCTCCTTGCTCTAACCCATGACAGAATTAATCACACATTAACACACTGACAGCAAAATTAATGTCATATGCAAATTAATACTGCAGGCTTGGCGTTCAACAGCCTGTTGGCTTTTTAGGGCTAGTGGCATCATTCTACCCACCCAGCCCCGACCCATGTGCCGGCATGGAAACACCCCACCCTTATTCTGCCTGAGAGTACCTGGGGCCACTTTGTAACCATAGTGGCATCCCATCCGGTCCCATCTGCTGGCTTTGAAACAAACTGTTCCGAAACCCATAACCACGTCCCGCCATTTTGCTTTCACTGTGGAAGCAGAGGCAGGAATAGAAGCCCGGGTTAGGAAACTGGTTGGCTCTAGTACTGTTTTACCACCACCGTGGTTTCACCAACAGCAAGTGACTGTCCTTGCGAGAAAGCAGGGGCTGTTTTATCGAGATATCCCATGAGGCAACTGAAGTGTTGTCCCCAGGACACTGTAGGAACAGACAGAGCTGGGTTGGGGGGACAAGGAGTGGCAATGGCTTGGCACGGTCAGATCTGAAGTCATTCTAGTTTTGCTTACACACTACAAAGTGAATTGTTCTATGTGGCTTCAGAGAAGTTTAACTGATTGAACCCAACACTTAAGAAAATGTGAGCCTCTCCTTGTTGTTCATACATAAATAAATAACAAGAAGAAAGAACAACGTGTTTTATAGCATTTTGACTGCTGCACTTCAGTGCCCGGGGCAAGCATGGGCTAGCCCGTTACAGTCAGTGACTAACCCACTTGTGAATCTGCCGTCTGTGATAATTATCATTTTGACACGTAAGGAGGAAGAGCATTGGGAACCAGGCCTGATCCACAGCGTAAAAGTGCGGTCCTGCCCGGGAGCCGCAGCCCGGCAGCGGTAGGACGAGGCGGTTCAAAGTAGGATAAAAACAGTCAACTGTTGGTGTTGATCGCGAATGAGTATTGGCATTTCCTTAGTGGTGCTGATCTCCTTAGCTTTTTCATTAGCTCCCACTTCATCTGCTACCAAGGAGAGAGGCTTGAGATTGATGAGGTCACGACAGAGATCTGGGCAGCAACGTCGTCAGCTGTGAAATGGTCTTAATTCCTGGGTGCTCCTGGTACTTTCTGCATGTTGCGTGTTTAAAAACAGGCTTGGGGACTGAGTGTCTAAGTCAGGGCCATAGAAATCAGGACGCTGGGAAATCATTAACCTAAAACTTCAGTTTGATAAATAAAGTGAGAAGTTTGAACGCATCAAGGATAGAAGGCATATACATGTCTTCTATCCTTGTTATAGATAGATGTCAACTATGTAGATGCGTACAGCATATACATAGATACACGTATGCCTGTAACATACACACACACATAAGGGTGTATATTTGCCGTAATTTTTATGTATGGGATAATGTCTTAGATACTGTGCATTTCTTTAGTCCTTCTAGCAGCTTTACCATATAGGGATTTAGGGTCCTGTTTAAGGAACCTGGTATGGATAGTGTGGGATGCAGGAAGGGGGATTCTGCTTCTGTCCCCGGCTCTGACAGGTGTCGGCCCCAGATCTGGACAGGTGCCTTGACGACATCTGTAAAATGAAGGTGTGTGCCTCCCAGAGTTGTTAGGATTGGATATCCTGGTGGATGGGAAGGAGTTCTAAAAACCACACAGCATGTAGCAATCTGAAGCAAATGTCTTAACCATTAATATTTGATCACATCAGACAATTTGATAACAAGAAAGCCAGGTGCTGGGAGAGCACGTGGAGTGTTGGTTAGTGAGCTCCAGGAGGCCGTAGGCATGTCTGTCCACACCCAGGCTTATCTGGCACTCACTTTTACTCCAGTCCCTGGGTGGAGGGTGGCAGGCAGGTGGATCCCCTCCTGTGACTCTGAGGCCAGCCTTGATGATGGGCCTTTCCTGTCTGAGCCGTGGGTAAGGATGAGTCCTCATCCCAGTTGCCACGCCTCCCGCTTGGCATTCAGTAGCATAGTGGGTTGAGTAAGATGAATGAGATGAACTTAGGTTGATCTTGAAGGATGAAGTGACAGTGGCCAGAGGGAAGGTCATTTATCAGGGACAGGTGGGCCTCACAGCCCTAATGGGGTAGTTGGGGGAGGATGGGGAGCCAGAGCCCATTTAGCAGAGGTTTATACCAGACCGGTGCAGGCAGGTCGCAGTAACTACAGAGAGAAGGATTTGTGGGCAGAGGAAACAGGGAAGAGTGCTTTGGGTGTCACTGCTTGTGACGACAGTTCTCAGAGACACAATCAGGAGTGCACTTCCTGGTTACGGCACCCCTGAAATGTGGAAATGTTGTCTGTTGTTTGTATCACTCAGCGGCAGGGTGTGGATTTCGAGGTGTGGCTGCAAATGCTGCAGGGCTGAGGAGAAGGAAGCGAGACCACCTCCGTGACTAGTGCCCCCAAAGGATTTTCTGTGGAACTCGATTTTGGGGCTGGCTGGCATGGGTGCCCTGGTGCCTCCATGCCCAGCTGTGAGGCAGACCTGCTTTCGTTTTGCATCCGTGCGTGTGGCCATTTTCATTTTCCCCGGACGGCCTTGCCTGGGATGCTGCCTGCTGCCTGCGAGGGTTGCTAGGAAACCGGCAGAGGCCTCGCTCCTCCTTGCTCAGGACAAGGCCCCGGCCAGCTTCCCGGGGCCTGAACCCAGCGTGCGTCATGCTGAGAACCGAGCCACATGCACCGCCCAGCCTTTGCCCTCTGCCCGTCCTTTCCCTCAAGGCCCCGTGACCCCCTGCTGCACACGCAGTGGCCGTTTGCTGCATAGAAGCGTTCGTGGGAAGCCAGGCCATGTCCGCTGTCTCAGTCTTGCCTCCTCTCGTGTTACCATTAACATGCCTTTATCAGAGAACGAGGGTAGCCCAAAATCCAAATGAAGATGAGATGCCCTCTGGCTTTCTCCCAGGCTCGCTGTTGGGTCACACCTGAGAAGACCAAGTCCCTGTTCAGTTCTCTGTCCCTCTGCACTTACCTGTGCAGCCTCCGAGTGCAGCCCCATGTATCTCCTGCTTCCTGAGCAATGAGTGCCTCGTGTCTTCTGAAGAAGAGGGAAGCTGGGTGCAGGTTCGGCAATGCAGTCACATTTCCACGAAGAACTTGTCCGAGTTCCTAGAAGCTGCATCTCCTAGAAGCTTCATTGCTAACGTCACCCCGTCACATGCAGCTCTCTAAGCACGAGGCAGGGCAGGTGGGAGAGGGAGAGAGGAGGGTCTGTAATTTGGAGGTGACCCTCCGTAGTTAAGAGGGAAAAACATGCCTAGATGTTCTGCAAGGACATTTTTTGGTTGGATTTACTTTGAAACCTAAGAAAGTTGTCATCTTCTACTTGAAGAAGCGGCTCTGCAGGTTACACACAGACAGGCGGTTTTTCCTCTAAATGTTCATTTTAAGTTGATTATATTCCTCATCATAAGGGAATCTAGGAGCTCCTGTACCCTGTTGGTGACTGCGTGGGTTTAATTTTTCTGCTCATGGCTATCAAATCATCAAGTGGGCTTGTTCTCTGATGAGGCCCTGTGACTTCCGACGTGTATGAGATACTCCTCCTCACAGTGTGTATTTTTTGGTCAGAAAGACAGCCTCAGCATAGTATTAAAATGTTACATATATAGATTATTCCATTTATGTAAAACTTTGACATATTATATATTATACATTAAAGATGCCAGGATGGATAATGGTCAAAAATGTTCATATTTGTGATTTATGTGTTTTTATTCGTTCATTTATTGCTTTTTTTAAAAAAAACCAATCAGATACTATTTCTTAAAAACTATTAAAGGTATCACTTGGCCCAAGGAGTCCCAAAACTGGATGTGTATCAGAATTAGTGGGTGAAACTTTTAAGGTACAAATTCTGGGTTTCTCCCTGAGAGATTGATGCTGTGAGCCTGGATTGGGGAAAAACATAGAATCCATGTTTTACACAACCTCGTGATGCACCTGCCCCGTGACGGGCGTTTAGGAAATACTGAACCCAATGAGGGACTATCTCACAGAAATTCCTCTAAACAGTGGTCATCAGGTTTCTCTGAAAGTTTCCACTTCTTCACACAAACTAGTCCAGGGGCACCTTTAATCATTAGAAAGTCCTCCCTTTATGTTGAGATATTGTCTGCTTGCTTAGACGCCGTGGGTAGGGATGGTTTTGTCCTGTTCCTCTTCCATAAGAGACATCTTCTTCGTGATGTGATTACTTTGTAGTGTTTAAATGAAACTATTTTTTCACTGACTTTTAAAAACTTTGCAGTGTGTTATTTTTTTTGGATGTCAGTAAATATTTTTCTCCAACATAATTTTTAATAGCTGCGTAGTGCACCATTGTATGAAGGTGCCATAAATTACTTGGCTCCCTGCCCCTCCCCTTTGTCCCTGTGTACGTGCCTCTCCATTCTGCCGAATGCACATCTCTGCCATTTGTAACTCTTTTTGCAGTAGTTTCCAAACCCCTTACCTTCCCTGTCCCCTGCCTGTGACATGTTCGCTTGTTGACATGTCCCCTGGGTCATGGTGCTCCTACGGGACATGGTCCTCTTGGTGAGGCCCCGCTGGTCCTGATCACAGGGCCTGGATCCCCTTCCTTACGTAGACACCAAGGCACTAACTTTCTAGGTTTTTATTAAGCAGCCATATCAAACCCTTGGCTCCTGTGGCATTTGTGGTCCCTGAAACGATCAGGGTTTTGTTATTGCTTTTGTGTTCATGGAAGTGACAATTAAACCAGGCCTCCCTGTGCCCTAAACCTGAGGAGGAGACTTGACATTCATTGCTGTTTTCCTTCGTCACGCTTATTCCATTGATTCACTGGGTTAGCTGGCTGCCCTCCCAAATTTATAGTATCTGGAATTGTGACAAAAAGTGATCATCTATCTATCTATCTATCTATCTATCTATCTATCTATATATATATAATTTATTTATTTTTATTATTTTTGAGTTCGAAAGTGCTTCATGTTTATTATAAAAAGTCTTGGAAATGCAGAGAAACACAAAAGGAAATGCCTAATCTCACCGCCCAAAGATGGTTTTAATGTTAAACATTTTTGGTGTATGGCATTTTGGCCTTTTCTGTACAGATATGATATTAGTATTTTGTAGAATTGAAATGATACTGCGTATTTTGTAACTGGCTTTTTTAAGCCTTTACCATGTACGACCTTTTTTTGGATGTTACTCAACATTTCTACAGTGTGATTTTTGACAGACGCATAGTGCACCACTGTATAATGGCACAGTGGTTTATTTAGTTTCCCTTCCACCTTGGCAGTCAGCTTGTTTCCAGTTTTTCACTATTACAAACAAAACTTTGATAAACGCATGATATAAACGAACGCACTGAAAGAGCTCTTTCTGTATCAAAGATGTTAATCACATATGGGCTCTATGTCACGGCCCCTCCCCTAGTCCAGCATTCTCTTTTGCTGTTTATGATATATTTCGAGATGCCAAAGTTTAAAATTTTTATACGGGGAAGACCTTTGCATGTTTGTTTCCTTCCCCTTTGTTAAGCTTAGCAATGCCTTTCCCCTGGCAAGAGCATCCTCACTGTCTTCCCTTTTAGTGCTTTCATGGTTTCGTGTTTTGACACTTAGCTCTGTAATCCATCTGGAGTTTATTTTGGTGTATGCTGGGAGGCAAGGATTCCTCTGTGTTTACTTTGCCTCCATTAATTATCCGTCCCAGCCCTGTTTATGACGCAATCCACCCATCTTTGCCTGCATTGCCTAGAAATGCCACCATATCACACAGTAAACTCTCATTTGGGTCTGTCTCTAGACTTTCTCTTGTTTCATTAATTTGCCTTGACTTGGGCCTGTGCAGAACTGCCTTAATTATTTTAGTTTTGTGCTGCCTGGTATTACAGTTATAATAATTTTCATCAGTCATCTTTCAAAAATGATTATTTCACGTGTTTATTCCTTTGTATGATTTTTAGACTAACTTTGTTGGGTTGATGGGCATGATTTCTGTCTCTATTCGGATCTTGTTAGAAACATTGGATAAGAGAGGTCCAACTAGATAATTATATTTTACTGTAGGCGTTTTCTTCCACGTGGACTTTGATTCACAATCAGCATTCTTTGGGCCAGCATTCCTAAGTACAAAGACACCTCGCCATTGTATAATCAGATCTGTCTGTTTCTAGATTGTTCACAGAGATATGAGAGACAAAAGTGAAATGTCATTAATCTTTAATAGTCCCCTGATCTGCCAGTTCAGTATTAGTAATATTAGTAACAGCACTAGTCACCTTATTTGGGGGAAAAAAGCAGGAGGTGAACGAGTTACAAGGAAAAAAAGGAAGTTAGTCTCTTGTTCTGTACTTGGTGAACTTTTATTTAGTTCAGTGATTCACAGCTCTCTTTTCAAAGTGGTTACAAACATCTGCTTAATGATTTTAGATTTTTGCCACATACAGTATTCCAGTTCATCATTTCCAGCTTCTGATGCCATTAAAAAATCAGAAAATGTGCCTCTCTTCAGTGCCATTTTGTTTTTTCTGGCTGAGGCGATACATTGAAATATGCGGAAAAGAATACACTGAAATGTTAAACAGTTACCTCTGTTACTTCTTAGAACAGGCCTTAAAACTGTGCCCCGCACATAGTAAGCACTCAAACATTAACCTATTAATAACATTCCTGTGCATTTTATGAAATAATTATATACATTTTTAAAATTCACACTGAGATTGCATCTTGAGACGAGGCCTTTCTGTTTTTCTCTTGAGTTCTAGGTGGGTTGACGCCTTTAAGCAGAGGCCCACCGTGCTGGTCCGGGACACGTACGCTGAGATGAGAGCCTTCTCTTTCTTGTGTTCTGTGATTTTTAGGTGTTTGCGGAAAATCTGCTCTCTGCTCACTCATGGGACGGGATCAGTGTGGTGTCAGAGAGTTTAAATGACGTGGTTCTTTATTAGTGTCATTTTAAAGGCAAATTTTGGAGTGGAAACAATTGAGAACAAAGCAAGGCAGTGTTAAATGGAGGAGAAAATAAATGCCAAATATTTGGAGAAGACAGTGAGGGGCGGGCATCCAGGAAGGGGCATTTGTTCCTTCCTGCTCACTCCTTCCTCATCTTTTCTCTGTGGCGGATACTAGTTAAGATCAGTGTTAGGATTTTGAATAACAGGCTACTTGGGCGAATGTGGCGGTTCTCACCCAGACATTCCTGATTCCTTTCTTGTTTTTCTAAAAGCAGTTCATTTCCTTGTTTTTTTTTTTTTTTTTTTTTTGACGTCAGAGCATCAGATATTTAACAGCTGGGATTAAACAAGCCCATA
Source organism: Indri indri (assembly GCA_004363605.1). Classification (NCBI taxonomy): domain Eukaryota; kingdom Metazoa; phylum Chordata; class Mammalia; order Primates; family Indriidae; genus Indri; species Indri indri. The sequence continues at coordinate 32,261 of RJWJ010002730.1, forward strand.
TCTAGATATTTACAGGTTGTGGATCTGGGGCATCACGGGCCAAGTTTCTCCCTGCTGTCTGGTTATTGGTCGCTTTTTTCTGATGTCTGTTTTATTCCTGCACCTGCCACAGGGAACCCTCAGAATAGTAGGAAAAGTAGATATCATTGGTGGAGACGATTCTAGATTTGTGTGCGTGACAGAGGGGAATGAGATACCAGTAAGCGCTGTGGGCCGTGAACTGTGAGCAGCTTCTGTACCTGTTCATGAGGAGTTCGTCTGCCCGGCTCAGGGCTCCTGTGTTCCCTGCCACATTACAGAGCCGAGGGAGGACTGTCCTCCACTGAAACTCTCCCAGCGCATCTTGGTTCTCTTGGGCCTCCTTAGCTTTGTCACTTAGAATGCCACTTTTTTGCGAACGCCACAGTGCTGCCCTGTTTTGACTGCCCTGAAATTGTGGAGTTGTATATCGAGAAGCAGGAAAACGGAGAGGTCTCTAGACAGCAAAGTCTCTAGAGCCGGATGTCCTGTATTCAAATCTTACTCTGTCCCTTCATAGCTGCATTAATGTGAGCAGACAATTTAACCTCTTGGTGCCACGTTTCCCCAGCTGTGATTTGGAGTGGACTGTTGCAATGCTGTGCCGTCTCCTGCCATCAGGCTGTTCTGAGGATTAAGTGAGTTAATATATTCATATGAGAGAGCTCTGTGGCTGTAGATATTTCTTCATTTCCATTGCTGAGAACCCAAGTATTCAAAACAGAGACAACAAACTATGACTTTCTGGATAAATGTTTCTGTTAATATTAGATACATCTGTTTGCATAAAGAGGTTACCACCTCTTTTATAAGATATTTTTATTTTATTTAACAACCTAATAACCAGAAGACAGAGTTTCATTTATCACTCCCCCCACCCCCCCACCCCGCTTTGAGTGTGGGCTAGACTTAGTGACTCACTTTCTAATGAATGAAGTACAGAAGGGGAAACGTAGTACCTTGCCAGTGGAGAAACCTTGCAGAGGGTGCCTTAACTAAGGGGTCAAGGGCAACATCACCAGTACTAAGTCATGTCACTATCTCGTGGCCACTGACGTGATGAGAAGGGTACTTCCCCTCATTGGTATTCCCTCCAAAAATCCACCAGCTCAGTCTCATTGTGAGAACACATCAGACAAACCCGCACTGAGGGGTGCTCTGCAAACACCCGACCGGCTGTCTTCAGAAGTGTCCAGGTCTTTCAGGAAAAGGAAAGACGGAGAACGGTCGGAGATTGGAGGGTACAAAGGAGAGGGACACCTCAGTGCTATGTGGGGTCCTGGTTTGGATCCTGGGCCAGAAGACGAACATGTGTGGGGAAACAGGTGACAGCTGAGTAAAGTCTATAGTCTGCTAAAGCTTGTAGTCTTGTACCAGTGCTAATTGCTTAGCTGTGATGATGTCCCCGACACTGAGATGTCAGCACTGAGGAAGCTGGGTAAGGGCATTTGGGGTCTCTGTGCTGTCCTCACAACCCTTCTAAATCTAAAATTATTTCAAACTAAAAAGTTAAAAAAAAAAAAAAAAAACAAGCCATAATGCATGCTTGTTTTAAAAACGCATAATCAGAAGAACAGGAAGTAAAAAGTGGAAGCCCCTTCCCTCTTGCCACTGTCTCCGGTCACTTCTCCCAAGGACAGCCACTAAGTGTTGATGTTCCTCCCAGACCACTAAGTACCGTAAACATTTTTAGTAAACGTGTTAAAACGCCTTTTTTTTTTTTTTTTTTAACTCCCGTTTTGATCATACACCTTAGAACTTTCAAACCTTTCAGCTTTAGTACAGTTTTCCAAATAAATTTCTTTTTGGACATATTGTGGCTCTTCCAAGAGACTAACTTTGAGCGGTGTTTGTTTAGCCAGGGCTTAATTTTATTTTCCGCTCGTACCTCTAACCCATCCAGGTCCCATTTATATTGCCACTGCCCTTGCCAGTCTTTCTACAGCCTCCCAAATTAGCATCATCTGAGAATTTAATTAACTTGCTGTTTACTAACCCTCTCCTTTCAAGATAATTAATGAGGATGTTAAGTGACACTGGGCCTGACATTGCTCCCAGCGGCACCTGAGCAGGCACCTACCGGCGCAGAGCCTGGCAGGGTCGAGATCTTCCCTTTCTCTGCCCTTCAGCCAGCGTCTGGGCCACGCAGCCACCCTAGGCGCAGGCAGCCATGGCAAATGTTTGCTGAAATCAGGTTTTCCTGCCTCGCCTTTTATCCACTCGTTTTCTGCTTTGTTAATTAAAAAGCCTCATCTTACTTAGAATGGAATGCTTATTTTTTATGTTATTCCCTAGACAGAGTCTACATTACTGGGCTTGAAATTAAACTAGCTGAGAGAGTCCTTTTGTTTCTAGAGTGGCGGTGTAGTGTCTCCTGTATTCCCCTGCCCACCCGCCCCCCGCTTTTTACTTAATTCAGGTAACTGGACTTTATCATTGATCTAGAATTCAGTGCTGTCCACTAGAACTTTCTGTGGTGATAGAAACATTCTGTGCTTGTCAACATGGTAGCCACTAGTCACATGTGGCTATGGAGCACTTGAAATGTGGCTAGTACGACCAGGGCGAGGGCTGAACTTTTAATTTTATTTAATGTCATTTAAATAGTCACATGTGGCTAATGGCTGCTATATTGGCCAACCGCTGTTAGTGATCCTTTGTCTGCCTGGGGTGGCTGCGGTGGGTCTGAAGCCCCGTAGCAGTTTCCATACCTTCCCCAGCACTTTCTTCTCCCATGGAGAAGGTGAACTGCTTTCACCATTGCGTTCAGCAAGCTGTAATTAGGAAGGTAAGTTTTCTGAAGGAAAAAGATGTTACTTTCTAAATCCAAATGTAAATGACTTGGATTATCCGTGTCACTGAGCGCTTCATTCATGCAGATAATTGAGAATTGACAGTGTCCTTTTCCCTCAATTACTTCCTGATAGTTCCATGTGTTACAACGGGGGAAACATGGAGCTGTTTTTAAATAGCTATGTTAATGTCCTCATTAATTTTACCTTTTTCTACCAATTAACAAATACTCACTCCTGTGGCAGAATGAAGTCGGCTTCCCTTAGGAAGCCACGTACGTTGTTAACTCCCTTACCCCCCCCCCCCCGAGCCTGACGAAGCTTTGCTTTTCGCCTGCTGTTTCGCAGGGTGTCACTCAAGCAGAAGCACGATGCTTTTCAGGGGGACCTTTGTGCTGGGATGTTGCCAGGGTGGCATGCACCTGGGGTTGACTTCCATGACCCCCACCTGCAAGCCACGTTCTCCTCTCCATACGGTGCAATCCGGGCATTGCAAACCCACATGCCTACAGGGCCACACGGGTACCCAAATGCGTGACTGGTGCTGGGCTGGAGGCCGCCTGCCCCGTCTTGTCTAGATAATTGTTGACATGAGGGAATGTGGAGCCAGTACAGCCAGATAGTCCTTTTTTTATTTTTAAAGAGGCAGGAAATTGTAATTGCATGGGAAATTGGCAGATTTTTAAATGTTCATCATTAATTAAGAGTTTTTAAAAACTCCCCCGGGTTATACAACTGGAACCTACGGGCTTCCCAGCCACCGCTAATTTGCTGTCTCTGGATTGACTCTCTCCTCTGTCCATTAAACATCGAGGAAAATCACACTGCCCACCCCCCACCCCCGCCCACTGCGTGATGTCACACGGTGGTTGTGAGAATCAGTTGAACTATGTAACAGCCAAACCCTTTGAAATCTATACGGGACTGTATACATGCAAGATGGTGTTACTGAGAAAACACTTAACTATTTTGTTTTTCTAAATCCAGACTTCCTGGCCACACTCATTCTTGGATGTCAAGATCATTCCTAGCATTCTGCCTTTAAGAGAGACTTAGGAAGCAAGAGCATGGTGTGTAGGGAGATACACAGGGATGATACTGACCTAATTTGTCACCTTCTCATTTCTTTTGCTTCCTGGCTATTTACAGTGGGATTGTTTTCAGCTACTAGAAGGCATAGAATAGAAGGCTACATTTTTGTTGTTAGTAATTTCACCATTAGGTTAGTTAACAGTGGAATCAATTGTGGGTATTGTTAACCTCTGAATAAATGTATTACCTTAACCCTTATTCACGTGGCATTACTTACCCCGGTTATAGAATGAGATGCAGAACTTGAGAACCAGTACCATGTAACCAAGCACACTTAGACAAAAGTTCTTACGTTTGAAAGCATGAAAACAAAGGGGCAAAGTTTAATTGTTCTGAAGTCATTTCCGAGTTCACAGTTAAATGGTTCTTGAATAGGTGTTGACCTTCAGTTTGGAACAGCTTATTTTTATATGAAGTTTGCAAGCCTGGCTCATACTGAGTTTTGAAAGTTGTAAGAAACGTGCTTTGCTTAATAAAGTATGTGTATGTGAGAGAGAGAGAGAGAGAGAGAGAGAGAGAGAGAGAGAATATGTGAATGAGATCATGTGTGTTTGCCCCTCTTCATTGAGAGCAGACATGTGATACTCTGAATGATTATAAATAAAGTTTTATTGGAACACAGCCACACCTATTCGTTTCCATATCCATTACTGCTTTTGTGCTGTGACGGCAGCGTTGGGTAGTTGTGACAGAGATGGCATGGCCCTCAAAGCCTATGATATTTACTGTCTGAATATTTATGGAAATAGTTTACTCACCCCTGGTTTAAATGATAGAAACGTGTCTTCTAAGAAGCTGTATTTTTAGGAATTCTGGGGAAAATTGTGAGCTAAGAAGACATTATTCTCCCCAAACCATTCTTAAAAATACAATTGTCGTCAGCTCGGCTGGCTCTGGCTTAATTTCTGTGATCTTAAGAATTTGCTTATTAGATGTTGAATGCAATGACCCTGGTTTCATGGTAACTAAACCCACATCAGCTTCTCGCTAATGTACTGCTAGTCATTTTATTCAGTAGACCAAGTAGCTTTCAACGTTTCTATGGGCAGGACACTGCTCATTAGTGGATGTGTTCAGCCTTCAGTTTAGCTGAAATCCGAATGCTTTCTCAACCTGAAACAGTGGGTATTATTCTAAATGTTAAGTAATATAGCTCTCTGCAAAGACAAAGTGCTTCCCAGTCATTATTAGCTGTGCTCCATCATCATTCCTCATGATAATGCCATGAAGTAGGTTCTTAGTGTTGCCATCCAGATTTCAGCACTGAAGCGGGGATGGAAGGGTAACTTGCTGAAGGTCACGTAATAACAAAGCCCGATGGCAATTTGTGTCATCTCATGAGTCATGTTGGCGCTGGGGAATGCAGCTGGCACCAGCGGGACTTACACCCAGAGGCAAGCCAGTCCTCATAACAGGTTCTTCCCCGGAAAAACGCGATGATTTCATTAGCGAGGTAAGTGAACGGGCAATCAAGTAATTAATTCGTCTTTGTGCCGTCAGTCCTAGCACCCCGATGAAATCAGGTGGGGTGGGGGAGGCTTTCTGAGTCTTGAAGTTCCCTTTTCAACCCATTCTCATCAACTGAACAACCATTTTCTTTTCTTTTAATTTTGCTTTGCCATTTGTGAAGTGCATTGATAGTGATCTCCTCACTCAAGCTTCCCAGCCCCCCATTGAGCGGTGGTGGTCCTCCTTCTCCAGCTCAGGAGACAGCTTAGTGTCAGAGTCCCCTCCTCTGCGTGGCTCCTTGGTCCCCTTCCCATGTTCTTGCTGCAGGATGACCTGGGTCCTGTGTGTCAAGCGCTGGGTAGGGCACACTGTCCCTGCCTTCAGGAACGTTCCAGTCTCATTGGGGAGTATGCCACATACATAAAGCCACTAGCCAGCGTGCAGGTGGCAGTGCCAAAAGACATGCTGAGACCCAGCACCTGGCGTTTGAAGGAGAAGGGATCCCTGCATGGATTGGGAGGTGGGACCGTTAGAATGGAAGGTGGAATTTGGAGGTGCTGGACAGAGAGTGCACATGGGAGGGCAAGGCATGTGCCAGCACACGTGTGTGTATGTGCACACTCCCCTCCCCCCCACACCCAAATAAAGGCAGGACAGAGTCAGTAGAGCTGGCTGGAGACAAGGGTGGTGCAGGGGACGAGTGGCTGATGAGACCCTACAGCAGAGGACCTTTCTTATGTGCAGAGAATGATGACGATGACTTTTAGAGAAGATGAACGACCTCTCTCATTTCTGTGAGATTAAAGTGCAAGGAAATGAGAAGCAGGGATGTGGATAGACAAACGGGCAATGAGTGAAGCAAAGCTGGAAGAAAGACCACTGTGAAAATACAGGCGCTGCCGGAAGCTGGGACTGGCGTTGCTTCCTCTGGCCTTATGTCATTATATGGTAATCTGGAAAGGTCGTCGAAAGATTAGTTTTAAGACGTAAGCCTTTAAAATACCTGTTAATGAAAAGCATCCACAGACCCTGTCTGTACTCGGCAGAGGAGGCTATTGGATTTGAGATACAAAAAGGCATCACCTGCCGATGGGTGTGATGGTGAGCAATTGGCTGTATCTTCACACTGTAGCCCCACGAAGAAGCACAGCCAGGTTCGTGTCCCACGTCACCATGCACCTGTCACATAGGTGCTACAGCCATGCGTAACATGTGCCACAGCACCCTAATGCTTCGTAGCTGTCAGGATCTGAGCAGGCCTCTCTCTCGTCCTTCCTCTGACCTCCTCGTCTTCTCCCCAATCCCCGTCATTTTGCGCAAATAAATTTTTCACAGGTGCCCATTTTTAGATGCAATTTTCTGAAATGTGAATTTACTGAAGAAGATCCCTCATGGTTCTCCAGCAGGTTTTGCAAATCATCATGTGTCCAAATGTCATTGACGGTGTGTCACACCCCGCCCCGGCGGATCTTCTCCCATGACTTCTTCTTGTCTCCTCACTGTTGATTGTGTCTGCTAGAACAGGAACTTCTTCATACAAGGAGAAGATGTTTTGGTCAGTGTGGGCTGCCCAACGAAAACTTCCCTGGATTTCACCACTAGAAAAGAAGTTTTAAAAAATGTCACTAAACTGGCCTCATAGTCTCATTCCATGGGGAGCTTGAGAGCTTAACCAAGAGTTGGCATCTTTGGACCGGGTTGCTTGGACGTTCCTGGGGAGGGATCTGTTGTCGAGGGGGCTGGCCAGCCAGTTGGAAGGCTGGGGAGCCCGGAGTTTGGGCGTAAGCTGGGAAGGGAAAGAGGCACAGCTAAACATTCAACTTCCGAGCCCATGGGGAGAATGGTCCCTTCCCTGTAGGTTCTAGAATTTGCAAATAGATGAAGGTGAGTGACTTAGCCAGATGGGCATTTTCTAGGGAATAAGTCGTAAGAATTGGGGACCCAAGGCCAGATGTGGTGGCCCGCACCTGTAATCCCAGCACTTTGGGAGGCCAAGACGGGAGGGCCACTTGAGGCCAGAAGTTCAAGACCATCCTGAACAAGAGCAAGACCCTGTCTCTACAAAAAAATAGAATAATTAGCTGGGTGTGGTGGCGTGCACCTGTAGTCTTTGTACTTGGGACGCTAAGACAGGAGGATCTCTCGAGCCCAGGAGTTTGAAGCTGCAGTGAGCTATGGTGATGCTACTGCCTGGGCAACAGAGCAAGACCCTGTCTCAAAAAAAAAAAAAAAATTGGGGATTCAGACAACAGCAGTTCTCAGCAATAGTTAGTCAGACAGGAGGACAGGAAATTAGGGAAGAAAATAAAATTGTAGATGTGTATGTAAAAATAAGAAGATGATGATGTCCTCATTCTGACTCATCAAAGCTGGAAACATCACACTGCTCATCCTTATGTTCCAGGAAAACCCATTTGGCCACCTTCTTTCATGTGTCTGAGCACCTTCACGCCATTCTCTCAGCTTTGGTACACCTTTTAGGTTTAGAACTAAAATATGTACTCAATTATTTTTATCTATAAAGGTGTATGTGATGGACGCTGGCAACCGCACAGAGTTTTGACAGCTTAAGTTACTCCCCCCGACAGACATCTGTGGAGCCTGCTCCCGCTCCCTGTCTTCAGTGATTTTTCTCAGTATTCTAGTTGTTTCTCAGTATCCAAGTCTTGCAACTATTTGCCAGTCTAATAGTAAAAGAACTGGTGATACTCAACCCGTGTTGATAACACAGATATGTAGGGGAAATGGAGGGATAGAATGAAGATGACCAACTAAGTTGTCCTCTGATCGAGGGACATTTTGGCTGATTTGGAGCAGGGGAGAGGAAGCCCTTTCGTGATCCACACACTAAAAGAATTAAGTCACTAAGTACAGCCATTTATAGTAATTATCTCCTGTCATTAAATCTTATTTAAACAAGCAGTAAATATTAGCAAACGTATTCATTCTCTTCAGTCCCTGACCTCCCATCTCAGTCATCAAGGAGTGGACAGCCCCATGCAAAAGTCAAGAGCAGCCCAAAAGAATGATTCGTGGTGGGCACTGGTAGGGACCACCTAGTGCGTTTCAGCATGGGTGGGAGCCGTTTGGGAGGGTTTCCCAGCAGGAAAAGATGCTGAGACCAGAAAGATCAGAGTCGGTGAGTAAGGTGGGAACCGCCACGAGTCTCAGCTCCTGTGGAGTGTGCAGTGCAGTGGGGGTTGGAGTCGGAGGTGAGGGAACTGAGTGTGTACCCGGTTCTGTAGGTCTTCTCTGGCAAGCTACAGAGTGATGACGGAACACTGGAGGACTTGCCTCATTTGTTCTGAGTTTTAGCCAACAACTTTTAAGTACCTGCTATGGATCAGGAGCTGGGATGAGATCTTGAGAACTGAGGATAGGAAGACATGACCTGGTCCCAGCCTGTGACATGCTGTTTGTGGTGTGGTAGGGGAGCGAGGGTGGTTTGCAACACGGTGTGGTAAGTGCCAGGCGGAAGCTGCTTCCAGCAGGCCACAGGGCCAGGAGGAGGGCAGGGCTGAGCCTGGGAGTGGGAAGGCTCTGGCGAAGGAGCGGCAGGTGTGCTGGGCCTTTGCGTAGTGGAGGGATCTGGTCTTCCTGGCTGTGTATTTATTTTCTTTCAGTCTGTTAATCACCAGCCCCACCCCAACCTTTAAAAAGACTCAGTTATTCTCATTTTACTTAAGTCACAATGAGACTGTTAACTTCTGAAATTCAGTAGTGTGACCCAGTCTGTGATCTTTTCTAACTAATAAAATGGAGTTTTCACATGGGCCTCTATGTTCTTTCAGTTTTATTACTGCCAGAGGCCTTATATTCTGGAGCAGATGGGTGGCGGACTAGAATAAAGTCACTGCTCTGAGCTTAAGCTCAGTGAAAATACAGTTTTCTAGATATATCTTGGGCATTGGACTCTTTCTGATCCAGGAAGGACTAGTTGGCCAACTCTCTGTGACATACTAGAGGGTCATCCCTACTAGAAGCCTGCCTTGTCTAAGTCACCCTACGAGACAGTGGTGACCAAACAAGCCTGCATCAGAAATCACCTGGGGGGCTTGTGGAAGCCCAGATTTCTGGGCCCCGTCCTAGAGTTTGTATAGATCTGCATGGGGCCCGAGGGTCTGCATGTCACCATGCTGTTTGTCCAGAGGCCGTGCTTTGAGACCCCCTGCTCTCAGCCAACATCTACGGGGAAGAGGAACTGCTGGAATCTTGGTGGGACCTTCCTTTAGCATGGCCCTTTGTCAAGGCCTTGCACGGTGGGCACCCTTCCCAGCCTACCACAGCAGGCACAAACGCAAAGGCACACCGTGGCCTCGGAGGAAGGGAGGGTGGCTCTCCAGACCCTTGTGAGGAGTCCGATTCCTGCACTGCCTGTGCAGACGCTGGGCTGTGTGCGCTGCGTGTTCAAGACTCTTGACTTCCCGCCTCTTCGTCTGTGAGGGAGTAACCATTCTCAGGACCAAGACTTGGTCTCAGTAACTTGAGCACCACCTTCAAGATGGCAGTTCATTCTTGTCCATCTTCAGTCCCCGGCCAGCCTGTGTGGCTGTCAGACTCCAGCTTCAGCTTTGTCCGTCTCTCCTGCTGGAGAGCCCCCTCCGCTGCCTTGTGATCTGGAAATGGCATCGAGGAAATGAGGGTGCTTCCTTTTGGGGACAGCTCGGGGAGGTGAGCAGATGCCCAGAGATCCTCTCAAAGGGTGCTGTTGGATGATTAATGGATGTCTTCCACTATGCAGGACAATTAAGGAAAGCAGGAGAAGGAGGGAAAAGTCTTCAGATAGACCTGATTTGGCACCATATTGTTTTCTGTTAATCTATTTTGTTTTCTGTCCGTCTGTCCCAAGGGACGGGTGCCTTGCTGCTTGCTGAAGCATGCATAACTAATGTCCTCATTAAAGGCTGATCTGTTTATCAGAGCCATGCGAGGAAGCCAGCCTGCCAAACCTAGGCGCAAGCTGGGGGCTGTTACCTCCCTCCGGGCCTTAGCCCCACCTCATTAAGCTGGTCCGGGCTATTGATTGGGAGCCTGTGTTTGGAAGAGTCTTACTTACTCCATGCATTATCTTGACAGATTGATCAGACCTGATTGAGAACCTCTTAAAGGAACGAACAGCTGTAATGGGAAAGTTGGACTCTGTCATCCGTTAGGATGATTCTGGGAGCAAGAAGAACAAGGCTGACATCTTGGAGCAATTGTATTTACAATTAACATGGTTGGAAACGATTGCCTCTATTGATCCCCCCTTCCTGCAATTACGGCCCCATTGTTTACATTCCAGCACTTCAGTTATAAAAAGGAAATTCAATAATTATTGCATTATTTAAAGTTAAAGTGCCACAGAGTTTGCTGGCTGCGCTTGCTGGTTGATTTAACGTTCAGTAAAATCCATGCTGAGCCCTCCATCTTGAGGCCGAACGATATCGGCTTTTAATGAGACTTAAAAAGGGAGGGAAGGAGAGCAAAATCTAGTGCACGGGGCGTTTGTCTGGGTTATTTATGGGGGAACCCAAAAGCGGAGCAGAGAAACTAGCCCTGTCATCGTTCGCAACACTGCGTCCCCCTCGCCACGTGGCTGTCTGCTCCGCGCACGGCCGTCTCCTGGCCTCTGGACGCAGACTCAGCTCTGCTTCCTCGAAGAAGCGGTTTTCTCTTTTCATTCCCTTGGTCCCTTCTTCCCCTCCCACGCGTGTCACTGTCTCTTCCAACCCTGAGCAGAACCCATGGCCTTTAAGGAGAAAGGGCGAAATGTCTGCAGCAGCCCGAATGTTCGACGCCAAAGGCGTTTGTTGAGAGGGAATTTTTCTGCCCTGCTCTGTCACTTTCCCATTTTCTCTTTTAAAAACATAAAATTAAAAAAATCAAGCACCTCTCACAATGAAGAAGTCAGCCTGTGGGTGTCCCATGTCGCCTGCCTGTGTCACGCCGGCTACCTTGTTGTCTTCTCTAACCATGGAGGTGATGAGGGTATTTGGCAGCAAATTGTGGGAGCTCGAGAGAGGCCCCTGGGTTTGAGCCCCAAATCCATGCTCTCCGCTGCAGCAACCAGGAAGTTGAAGAGCGTGGGAGGAATTTTAAAGACTATTTTATTTTTCTCAACTTTGGTTGACATTCTTCCATGGGCTGGGTTCCAGCAAGACATCTGGGCAGGTGCAGGCAGCAGGAAGCAGAGCAGGGGAGGAGAAAATGATGCCTCATGCTTTGCCATCGAGAGTCACACTTCCAGCGCTGGCCCTGGGAAATCTCAAAGCGCAGGTGTGAGAGGGGAGAGGAAGATGAATGGAGCCAGCTCTGACTTTTATGAAGTATCTGGAGCAGGCCAGTAGCAGGCCGCTGCTTCCAGGTGACTTTTTCATTAAGGAGGTGCATTCTTGTGTGCAGGGAGTGCATGATTTATCTGGTGCACTTTGCTGAAATCTAAAATACTCATTGGGAAAAGGCAAGTGCAGAGGTTTGAGGTCTTAGAGGTTTTTCTCCCCACAGCAGAACATTTCCATGTATTCTGACTTTTGGGTCTCTTCTTCATGGCAACTGCCGCCTGAGCCAGAGCAGCAGATCTCAAAGAGGTGGGGAGGGTCCCAGACCAGCAGCGTCAGCATCACCTGGGAGACTGTTAGAAATGCAAATTCCTGGGCCACACTCCAGACCTGCTGTATCAGAAACCCTGGGACAGGCCTGGCGACCTGTGGCACAACATGGCCCCTCCGGGTGCTTCTGATGCACGCTCAAGTTAGAGAACCGCTGAGCTGGAACACCGATCGCATCGTCAGCCACCCAGCTCACCGGGTCGTGCCTGCCCGTCAGAAGTGGCAAAGCAAGATCTACGCTGACAGTAGAGAGACCATAACTGTGCCAAACATTTGGGTCGTCCTTCACGTCTTCTGAAGGGTTTTCCTGTCTTTTCTCATGTGGTTTTAAACGTTGCCCCTGAGGAAGACAGGGCAAGTGTAAATATCTCCATTTTACAGATGAGGTAACGCACCTGTTTTGACCACCACGTGACTATTTTTTCTGCCCTGTTGACGGTCACGGGTTTGGAGATACCAATAAGCAAATTCTTCAGAGTGGATTTGGGGAATCCAGGAAGCGTCTACTAACCATTGCAGCTGAGCTGTCCCTTCCCTGGTCCTCAGCTGGGATGTCAGCAGATGTGATAAGAGAACATGGTCCTTGATTTTGATTATATGGGGGTCCTCGGGGGCGAGAGATCAGTAAACAGATGTGATTTTGGGGCAAGGGCACAGGCTTGGGGTTTGGATCCTGGCTCTGCCTGCGCCAGCGGCGTGACTTTGGCCGAGTTACTTAAAATAAAAGTTGAGCAACTCTTATAAGGAAGAAGTTGTTCCTGTGTGTGCTCGGCAATCCCGTCCGTGTCGTGATCCCTGGAGATCACAGTTTCTTTCCTGTCAACCAGTCATTCGTCTCTGGGACCTGGGGAGGGACAGGGATTGGTGGCGAGGGAAATGTCAAATATCTCTGTTCACTAGGTGTCCATTTCCATCCCTAATCCTGAAGGTTAACTAATTTGAAAAATAATGGTAGTAATAATAATAATGGCCTCATTTATTATGAAGGCTAACTGTGTATCAGGTGCACTGTAGTAAGCATTTTATGTGAATTATCCCCTTGAATCCTCCCAGCAGTGACATGAAGAGGTTCTATTATTGTCCCAGTTTTGCACACGAGGAAAGTGAGGCCCAGCGGTGTGTGTGACTTACCCCAGGCAGCACAGCTAGTGAGATTGAGAGCGAGGGTTTTCCCCACGTCTGTTTTAATCCAGCGTGCCCTGCGACCACAGAGTTGAATGAGCGCAGCTTGAGTCGCGTGTATGTGGTGGCGTTTATTTTGGTACGGGAACTTAAACTTGTGAGAGCTAGAAAGCAGTGCTGGGGAAGAAGTACGTCTTAGGAACGAAGAAAGTTACTGTTGCTAATACGCCATCTTAGCAAAGCAGGTCATTTTCAGATCCTGGGAGCTCTCGGTAGTTTCTGGGGGGTGGTCAGTTTGAGGTTAGCCTTGAGGGACCCACTTTGTTGGTTTCCCCTCCGCCATACTCCCCTCATCTTCTGAGTTCCGTGCACATGCATTTGACCACTGTGGAAACTACGCCTTATTTTGCTTGTGACCTTATGCTCTGATGTGGCCCTTCCACGAGGAGGACCCCTGCTTGCCTGATAAACTTCCTCGCCACGTGGAAACAGTGACTCCTTTCTGTAGTTTTCCTGACAGAGGGAAGGGACATCTATTATGCGAAGGCATCAACATTCCATGAGGGTCCATGTTTGTATTTTTCCAGAAAAGATTCAAAGCCAAGGCAGATACAACCCATAGCTAGTTACAGATTTAGCCTGTTATTTTCTTTCTAGAATTTACTTCTCAGGGCCCCTAGTATGGAGACTTTTCAATCAGGAAATGTCATTCGTGTAAGAGAAAAGATACAGGAATGGGAAGTGTCAGTTCCAGCCTCGGAGCTTGTATACTGAGAGTGAGCATTCATGGCGTGTTCCAGGGCGTAAGGAGTTCTGGCCTAGAAACCAGAAAATAGGTCAAAGCAACCCAAATGGATTGATCTAAGGGAACATTTTTACTTCCTTTCACTTTTTTCTTATAAATCATGGTTGGGGCTTATATCTGATGGTGTCTGCAGGGACCCTACAGTGAAATAGGACTAAATTAGCATGTGTCAAGGACGAGGGCATGAGCGGATGAAAAGCTAACATTAAACAGAATATACATATATATTTAGGTTGACCTTCCAGGAGTCTTCCTAAAAATGTGATACTAAATTTGGAATTATAGCATAATCTCACTGATTAAAAAATTAACTACACCCACGCCTGGTTGCATTACACCTGAAAGGATTTTTTTTATTTTAGGCATTCCAGGTGGATACCCGGTCTGGGGAGTCTCATGTTCCAGAGCTCCCCTGCGGTCAGCACAGTGTAGTTCGGTGGTTTTGAACTCAAGTCCCAGGTTTCGGTCCTTGTTCTCCCGGTACTCTGTGAGACCTTGGGGGAGTCACATGACTTTTTTGAGCTTTGGGTTCCTGCAAGGATGGGAGCCAAATGCTGCCCACCTCCTGGGCCTGTAATGAGAAAAGGAGAAAGTTGGTGTAGGCATGCGGTCAGCAATGCGTGCTGTGCGTGCTTACAACGGTGAGTGGACACCCACTCTGAGCTGCGTTATCCCATCTTACGGCGTCAGGGAATTAGCAGACTGACCCTGGATTCCCCGTCCCTTTCCAGTTCCTTCTCACCAGATGGTTTAGTGAGATTTATAGTCCTCTCCCTTAGGGAGGAGCCGAAGCCCTTGGCGTGCTGTAGTTAGCTGTCCTTCCCTCCGGAGTGACGTGTACAGCGGCCTCTTCCACCGTGGGACCTCCAGCTTTATGGACTGAGGAGAGTTGTGCCTGCTTTTGCCTGGGCGCCCTTCAGGGCCCTGACACGTGTCTCAGGGGCCTTCTGGGACATCCCACCCGTGAGGTTTCTTCTCTGCTCGGCAGGAGGTATCCGACATCCCCTGGGGTAGCCCATTTGCTCTCTGGGATTGCACTGGGAACAGAGAGGGTAGGTGTGTTTATGGTCACAGGTGCTGTACCCCGGGGAAGCTTCATTTGTGAAGTGTGTGTGTGTGTGTGTGTGTGTGTGTGTGTGTGTGTGTGTGTGTGTCAGAATGTACTTTGTCCATTTCTACTTTAAAGGGGAGGCTTTGACAAAACCTGATCAATATTTTGCATTCCATGCATGAAGAACCAGATGTTAGAAGTTTCCTATTGTTGGGGAGGAGGAGGGAGCCGGGGCCCCTCCAGATTTATAGAAATCAATGTTCTCTGACAGAAGTTGGTTAGTTTTCCTGGGAAACAAGTAACAGGAACACATTTTTTTGATTTTCACGATGAATTATTTTCTAACAAGAGCCCTCTTTTCTTCTCTTTGACTTTCAGTGTTTGGCCAGGGTGAACGAGCACAACATGCTAATGGGGTAGAATCCCACGAAGTAGTGCAGCCCGGCCTCCGTTTCTCCCTTTCTTTTTAAATTGTTAATTTGCTTTTTGCTCTCAGCTCTCCATGCCGGGCTCTTTCTCGGAGGTGCCTCTTACTGCAGCGAGGGCTTTTCTGAGTTATTCTCCCTGAATCAGACCTAAAAGGGAAGTCACAGAGACAGATTTGGGACATTGGATGTTTCCACATCAGGAGGACAGGAGTGTCCTCTTCTAGCTAAATGGAGAGGGGACGAGCATTTTAAAACATGAATAGCTGTAACAAGATTAGAAAGAGGTACAAGAAAAGGTTTCTTTGACCAACGTGAGTGAGCCCACCAGGCTTCCCTGCCAGCAGTAGGTGCTGACTACCTAACATGTGCCGGTCACATTCCCTCATTGCTCCAGGTGGGGACAGTCTGTTATCTGCTGTGCTGTGGTGACTTGGAGGAGTTAGAGGTTGTTGGACTTTTTCTGCTCCCATTTAAGTCAAACTGGGTACTTATTTCCTTTCTTCAGGTCATTGTACTTCTCTGAGATTTCAGAAAGTAAATCCTGTTGCCAAGCATGGATATTCCTTTCAGTGAAAAGACCGCACCTCTGCGGTTTGTATAACCCAGTCTTTTGCAGGTGCTTTTAAAACCAGCCAGTGAGACTGGGGCATGGTCAAGGAAAAGCTTAGATGAATTCAAGGTTACGGGAAGAGGCTGGACCAAGTGTGTTGGGTGGACCTGAGTTGCTACTTTTCTGTGTTTAGCTGGGCTGATTCTTCTTTCTTGGTTGGTTGGCCATACTTTCTCGTTAGTAGTTTGTGGGAAGATACTGATTTTCTTGAGTGAGCTAGGAGGCCCCTGTGATTTTCAGTGGTGTAAGTGGTTTATTCTCAAAAAGGTACTCAGGCCGAAGGGACGCCCTCCTCATATCCCGAGTCATGGCTGTCACTGCCCAAATCACCTGCAGGTTCAGCGCCCAGGGTTGGGCATATTCTGTGTGTGTGTGTGTATACGTGTGCATGGTGTCTCACATGTCGTGGACACTTAGAATTGAACGGAAACAAAACCCTGCCACGTGGGCTCAACAGCCAGTTTTCTTTGGGTCCTGGAGTGGCGTGCGTCATAGCACATCTAACCCCAGTCGACATTGTTGTTTTGTTTTCTTTTTTAAACCACACTCTTGACCTGACAAAGGAGAACAGTTCGGAATTGGGAGCACAGAGAAAAGTGAAGTGGAAAAAGGAAATCAAAACCTGGGTTCCCCCCTTCCCAATGGGAGAGCTCCGTGACAGAGGCAGAGAGGGTTGGGGAATTCAGGATTTGCATGGGAGAAAAATTTCCTGCCTGGCAAGGAGAGCAAGAACTCTGAAAGAAGGCAGCTCCTTTATTGAGTGCACCACTGGGATTTGTGCCTTGGTGGATTCTTCGTATATTACAGTGAATTTAATTAAATACATTGTGATCCCAATTGAGGGTATTCTAATTAGCTGGGTCAGGAACAAATTATTCTCCCTCCTTCTCCAAATGAAAACATCTCCTCTCTTCTGCAGGGGAAGCATGTTCTTGGCTGGCTGACTTGCCCCATGCCGTCCTCGTGTGCCTCCTTCACCCCACTCCCTCCTCCTGCTCCTCATCAGGCAGGTTCCAAGGGTGGGATTCTGGGCATGTGGCCAGTGCCACCTCGGAGGGAGAGAGGATCCGACCAACAAGGGGTTGCCCCACTCAAGGCCTGGGAAATGAGCAGAGGCTGTGGGAAAGGTCACAGAGGCCAGCGACCCTGCTGCTACCTTTGGGTTCCCTGTTTCCTCCAGGTTGGACAGCCTGAGATGTAACAAGAAACTTAGAGAATTTGGTGAGAACAGGATTTGTCACGTGCAGATAGACATGAGTAGACCTAGGTACCCAGAAGTTTGGGTTGGGATGTTACCTTTATAAGCAGGGTTTCCTAGCAAACGACGTATAGTTTATTCTGGATTTTTTTTTTTTTTTTTTTTAAGTATCTTGGAGAACGAACTTAAGAGTGCAAAGCAAGCTTGGAATTTTGAATTAAACTTTTGTGGAAATCTCTAAAAGAGGACCCTAAATGTTCCCTACACCAGGACAGGTGGAAGCGGTTGTGGCTCTGTTCTTCCCTTTTCCTTTTATTCTCTTCTACGTGATTTGTGATGTCTGCCTGTTTCCTTTCCAAAACAGCGCTCAGATGGCAGATGGAATAATTCGTGGTGGTATGAGAGATCATAGTTTACCAATATGAGCTTGAGTGTAGGGTAGTTTTGGAATATCTTCATCGTATATTTTGAAAAGTGAGGGGTTTTGAGTAAGGCTTTAGTCATAGTTTCTTCTGCCTCCGAAATCCCTTGATGGAACTTACTGTTTGGATTTCATGGTTATTTTCTCTGTTGTCTTTTATTCACTCCGTTCTAGTTGAATCTTTAATACATACAATTCTTTTGGCCTTAGTGACCCAAGACAACAGTTTCTGGCTCTTGTACAGGTTTCCTCCTGCTCGGTCCCAGGCCAAACCCTTGTTCCCGGGAATATCCCGGTCCAGTTTTTGGCTTCCGAGGGGCCCTGTGGAGAAGTTTGGGAGAGTGAACATGGGCAAGCTTGTCTTTTCCTTCGCATCTACCCTCTTCCCCAGGGTTGTGGCCTCCAAAAAGCATCGCCTTGGCACATCCCATCCTCCTCATGTCCTCTGCAAGGAGCCCTATGTCACAAAAGGCAAATTGAAGATAAATCATTTTTAAAAATCAGCTCAAATTTAATTGAAGAGAAGTTTTTTATTATCAGTTGTTATTTCTTTAAAAGTTAACACTGAGCTCACTGGTTCTCCCAACTCTTACTGGTTTGAAGTGTTCTAGGGCAATCATAACTTGTAGGGGTCTTGGTTGGTTCAAGGGCTCTGCATTTGAGTGCGTTAAATCACCCATTTCAGAAAACAGAAGGGATTGTTCTCAGTTGGGGCCTCTGAAGCCCTTCACATTCTTACCTGCAAGATGGCGAGATTTCCTGGGGGAGCGCTTTAGCCAGTTAACGTGATTGAGGGCCTCGACCCCCTTCTGGTGAGTGGTCCCTGACACTTAGTTGATACATTCATATTTCTGCTTCCGACAAAGTGCAAACATACTTCTGGATTTTTCACACTTGTTCAGTGAACACAGGATGTGTGTGTGCCAGTGTGTGATCCTCAGGGCAGTGTCCTCGATGGCAAGCGCTCCCAGGGCCACTCTGGTATTCTCAGCATTGTGTGGAGCGCAGGGCATCCTAGCTAGTCTAGCCGCTCGGTGTCTGGCATCCTGAGCTGGATGAGGAGGAGATGACCAGGCAGGATCGGCGAGCGTTACCAAGGCACGGACATCAGACAGAGGCACGTGGGTGAGAAAGCGCCGGCAGCACCGAGCAGGTCCAGGGCGTTCGCTGTGTGCTCGGTGTAGTTCTTTGGGCCAGGCGTGGGTGGCGGGGGGTTAGGAGGAAGAGGGAAGGACAAGTCATCACATGAGCAATAAAACACTTTCATTGTCTGAATTTCCTCCTGCAAAAGGATGCTGGGTACGTGGTATGGGGGAGATAAGCCCCTGGTTCTAGTTCTCCCTCACCCACTAACTAGCTGGGTTACCTTGGCCAGCCACTTAAGCTTTTCAGGATTGTTTTCCCTGCTTCCTGTGTACCCAGTAGAAAAATTCCCTCTTCCTCTAAAGTATATCATTTGAAATGAAGGAGGTGGCCTTTCTGTATCAGGAGCCTGTCCATTCTATAAATGGTAGTCTAAAAAGTGTCCATAGAGTTCATCATATTCCCAGGGAGGCCCAGGAAACATGGTGAATTTTGTTCTGGCACGATCTTTAAGTCTTCTCCCACACACAGGGGTCTGGGGTCTGTGACTATTGCTGTGACTCTTGCTGTTCTTCCACCCGACACTTAGATCTTGTGTGTGCCCACTTCCTGCTGGCTCGTGGCTTCTGTGCTCCGGGATGAGTACTGCGTCTGCTGAACACAACAGGGAATGTCATTTTGACCATCTGATGGACAGGATGACCAATGATAGTTACCAGTGATAAACCAGATGACCTTGAGAGATTGACAGGGAACTAGTCTGGAGAAATTTATTTTTCTGTCATGTTTTAATCCAGTGGAAAACCTAATTTTGGGTTCTCCCAGTAGACTGTAGTTTTAAATACAAAAACCTGAGTGTTTTTTTCTGTGTGAAACAGCCAGATCACAGCTTTGGCTCTCTGTTACTGACTTAAGGTGCTGAACAGGTAGGGTGATCATAGGCTGTCCCTAAAAGCAGGGTTGGCTAACTTTTTCTGTAAAGGGCCAGTAGCAATAATTTAGGCTTTGTGGACTGTGCCGTCTCTGTCACGACCACTCAACTCTGACGTTCTAAAGCAGCCGTAGGCAGCACGTAGATCAGTGGACTTGGCTGTGTTCCAACAACACTTTATTTACGAAAACAGGGAGCGGGTTGAATTTGGCTTGCGGGCCATAGTTTGCCAACCCCGATCTAACTAAAGCAGGACACTTTGGAGAGAGAAAGGGAAACCTTGAATAATTGTGCCAGGAAAACCGGTGTTACACAGGGAGGGCCCATTCAATCAGCAGTGTTGTCAGTGCTCTGGAGAGTCACAGAGGGGACGCGTGGGGGAGACAGAATGGAAATCAGCATGCTGCTTGTCTCCAGTGAACTTTTGGAGAAGGCACATTGGGGAAAACAAAAGCAACCACACTAAGGAATCTTAAATCCACAACCATCCTCTTGGGCTACGGCCGTGACCAGGATGGGGTGGGTTCATGGCAATGCCTGGCTTGGAGCGGCTTACCCAAGGCGTGTCCCTCTCTCGTCCCTTGCAGCACCTGCAGCAGCACGAGAGTGGCGTGGAAGGCGAGAGCTGCTACTACCACTGCGTCCTGTGCAACTACTCCACCAAGGCCAAGCTGAACCTCATCCAGCACGTGCGCTCCATGAAGCACCAGCGGAGCGAGAGCCTGCGCAAGCTGCAGCGGCTGCAGAAGGGCCTTCCGGAGGAGGACGAGGACCTGGGGCAGATCTTCACCATCCGCAGGTGCCCCTCCACCGACCCAGGTGAGTCGCCTCACAGGCGTGGGCGGCCCACGGTGGGCCTGGCCCTCGTGTCCATGACCGACCTCACGGATGACCATCGTGTTCTGGAAGGAACACGCGTAGATCGTTGCATTTCTTTTTTGTCTTAAGCTTACCACCACTTTTCTTCAGGTGCACACTCAGCCTTAAGGAAGTCACGGGCCACTACCCAAGGAGCGGCCAACAGAAGAGATGCTGTCCCCTCTCCCAAAGGTCCTCCAGTATATATGCTCGATTCCATTTATTGGTTCAAATTGACACAGCAAATACTAAATAGGATGCCTTGCAGTATTAAGGATAGACGGTGTGTGGCTTCAAAGTCTGGTCTGTAGAAATGCACTTTGTAGCCGATCAAAGCAAGTGCTTGTACAAATTTCAGTTGTATTTGGGAGCAGTTCTCGTTATTCAGCGGGTCAGTGCTGTGTGCTTCCTCCTGGTGTCACCTTCCAGCGGGAGCTCGCCTCGTTTCTACCTCCCGTCCGTCATCCCGTCTGCAGTCACCTTCCTCTCCCTCTCTCCCGTTTGCACTTTGTGACTCTTAATTCCTGCTGGGACCTCATTTGGTAGAGTCACCTCCTCTCTTCGACTTTTTCAATCTTTTCAGTCCCTTTCTGTGAACTTGGAAGCACAAGACAGTCACTTGCGTCTTTAAACACAAACAAACGCTTTTCCTTACTCCTCGGTCCCTGCACTCTCTCTACAGCAGAATCTTCAAGATCCTTGAGAGGACGCTCTGCAGTGCTCATCTCTAGTCCATGCCTCAGCCTACCGCAGCCTGTTTCCCGTGGTCACACCTTGGGAAGGGCACTCACCTTCCATGTACCCAACCCAGGGCCCGCCCACCGGTCCTTATTCTTTTCTTTCTATGGTATTTGAAATTGTTGCCCAGTCCCTCCTGGAAGCTCCCTTCCCTGAGCTCCCAGGACATGTTCCTCTCTCGTCCTCCAGCTTCTCTTAGCCGTTCTCCATGCCTGTGCCTGGCTGCCGGTCCTCAGCCTGTCCCAGCGTCTGGTCCCTGGTCCTCGACTCCCAGCCTCTTGAAACCTTGCTCTCCTGGTGTTGCCAAGTGCCCTCAGACAGCTTCCTGGATGCCTCACTGGGCTTCCCTCCTGGACGCTGAGCTCACGACTGTCCTCACTGGACCTCTTTTTCCTTGTGATGGCACCTTTCTACTGGCCTGGCCAAGCCAGGGAGGCAAGGCCAGCTCTCATCCTCCATCTCCTGCAGCACCTTCTCGGCCATTGAGCCATCGTGGCTGTGTGGGGTTTTAGTCTTAATGTGATCCAGTTATACATTTTTATAGTTTTTAAACGCAAAAAGTTACACAGACCTTATGAAAAATAGCTGTGGCCCTCCCCTCCATCTATTCCCCAGAGGAATGGCTTTCAACTTTTACGTGTCTCTTTCATTGCTTATTTCCAACATGCCTCTACTACCATTTCTTGCTTTTAAGTTTTAGACATTATCTCTTGAATTTCCACTCTGGCAGATAAGGGTTTCGCTAGGATGCCATTCTACAAACCCACCCGCTTGTACGTACTCACACACACCATCCGCAAATTCAGACAGACCCATACACGCCAACACCCCCTACCCCATATGTAGTCTCACACACACACGCAAACACACACTGCGCCCCACACACCCCATACGCACTCACACATCCCACACACGAGACACCATACCACATGCCTCCCATACCCTGTACACACTTAAACACCCCAAACACAGACACTGCACCCACACACCCGTGTGTGGATGTCCCCACAAACACCACACCTAACGCACTTCGTAACCCCCACACAAACACCACACACACATAGGCGCTGCACACCCGTACGCATTTGCACACAGCTCATAAACACACACACACCCCTGCACCTCCCCCGCACCACACTCACGCTCCCCAGCGCCCCTACACACTCCACCTTCCCCCTCCATCTTCCATTAAGATTAAATAATAATTTGGGGTTATATTAATATTCAGTGTTTTCATTATTATAACTCTATAAATATTAATCACAGCTGAGCCATGTAGAGTTTTATAATTTCATTTACCTTCTTGTACAACTTTTTGTTTTCCCTGGTTTTCTAGGTACCTATGATTAATTCATGGCTAACCTCGCTCTGCCAGGAGCAGACGTCTCCTAATCTCCGAACGCTCTGCGCTATCAGCTTTTCTGTCAGCTTCATTTCCTCCTGGAGGCGTCCGCCTAAGCCCCTCCAAAGCCCCCTGCCCACCTGCTCCTGTCCGGATCACCCGGCTGCTCCTTGCTGCCTTCTCCGTATAAATGAAGCCGCGACTCCCAAATGACAGGATAGAGCACAGTTTGAAAATTGTTCTTCCTGCCAGAGTAGCTGAGGCTTCATAGCACAGTGGAAAGGCAAGTTCTCCTGACAGGTGGTACCGATTGTTCAGGAAAGTGCTGTTGGGGACAGGATAATTTCTGTCACTTCTAGGTCGCTGCGAGATGGTCACTTCTCATGTGTTTTTCAAATGCCTCTTCCGGTTAAAGTTTAAATGGCCTTAATCTGTGGAGCTTCTGCTTCACCTCTGATCCTGTCCCCTTGTGGGAACGCTCTCAGGAGGGAGGGAGGGGACAGGGCACCCTCAGACTCACTTCTGTGCCCGGAGGCTGAGGCCTTTCTGCTGTCCTGCTCTGGGGACCCCGTTCCCCAGCAGGTGTCTTGTCCTGTGCTCGTCCCTGCTACTCCTCATCATTCCACTGTTGGGCCCTCTCATGGGGTTCTTCTTCCTTCTGCCCATATATTTAGACTATTTCTTTCAAGGTTTGTGGTTTGTTTCTGTTTTGTTGTGTTTCATTTTTAGCCAGCTCTGCATACATCATTGTTTTCATCTTCTGTTAAAAGCTGTTCCCTTTCACCCCTCAATTCTTTCTTTCACTCTGCTCAGAATTCCTTTTTATTAATGAGGTGCCCCAAACTAAATAGTGTACAGCTGCCATTTCACCCGGGGTCTATGGACTGGAACAAACAGTTCCCTGTTTTATAATGTAATACTTCTATTTATGCCTTGTGCGGGGATTGCCTTCCTACACCATTGCCTTCTGGGTTTCTCACGCTTAATGCGTATTACGGTTTTTTTCCCCCTCCCTCAAGTGTATGAGGAACGTCAGTGGAGTTGAGAGACTTCCCTTTTGTATGTCAAAATCCTTTTGTGTTGTCTTTGGCCTGTAGTCATGTTTTTCCTCCCCGGGCTGCTCCCCTCCCACACACGGCTCCAGTTAGGCCAATACTCTTTACTGGTGTCAGGGGACAGATTATTAGGTGACGTCCCTGTTCATGTTAACACGAAGTCGGTTCTGTTGTAGAAACGCCTTTGAGAAACATCACCTTAAGATACACCCTCCCTCCCCAAAAAGAGGATATATTTTGGCCTTAAAAACTTGAAAGAATTTCTTCAAGAAGAGGGACATTATAGACCTGGTAGAATTGAGATATTTAAGATCATCAACTTCAAATTTTATGAACATAGACTTTCTAGAATAGTCAAAATCCTGTCCTTTTTAACATAAGGATCAGGATATTATTCTTTGGCTAGAAACAGTCAGCGTGTGGCATGAGGAAGCATTAGGAAGTCTTGGAGCACCTTATGGGAGTGCTGTCTGCGCCAGCTGGAAGCCACATGTCAGTGGTTGTGCTTTCTAGAGCTGGCAGTTCTGGCTCTTGTCATCCTGGTGAACTATGGTGTTCTTTCTCCTTTCCCTCCTTCCTTTCTTCTCTGTTATCCACATACCACAAAGTTTTACATATGCACCATCAGAAATAACTTCCTTTCCTTTCTGAGCTCTGGGCTTCATACCCTCGTCTCACACACCTTTTACAGGTACCAAGATTTCCTTGCTAAAGCTGGAGGAGTGAGCTCTACAGCAGTTTCCTCTCCCCACTGGGGCAGTCTTATTTCGACCTGGACTTTTGATTATTGCCTTGAGTGTTTTTTCTGCAAGAACAAGTAGTCTCTTGACTTTGTCAGGGTTGGTCTTTTCATTTTAGCCCAACCTGCACACAGGTGGTGGCAGCTTATCGCCGCGGGCTGACGAACTGGGTGGCAGCTCGCAGTTGCCGGCATTGGCTGTTTGCTTCCCCTTAGTTGACCAAAAGCTCTTAAAAGATGGAGAGCTCTCAGAGGTGGGTCCTGTGTGGAATCAGCTTCCCTGTTTGCCTATTAAAAAGGCATTTCTGGCTCCTGGGTGCAACTGTAGTTAATTTCACAGTATCAGTGACCTGGGCTTTGAGAATACAGGAGGCCCTTTGTGTTCCTGCTGTTGGCCTTTCTCCCCCTCCTGCTCCCATTTTCTCTCTCACTCCCCTTGCCTCAACTACTTTTTCTTTCACAAAGACATAGCTCCAAACTTTGAACATGTGTAATTAAATTTAACAATTCTTTATGGCAGGCCTACTATGTATAAGATGTTTTATGAGCTGGGGACACAGCGGATGTCTCCTCTCAGCTCTTGGTTTGGACACACTGGTTAAGACACCAGCTCAGGCATTCGAGGTAATTGGACACTGACTCAGTTCACACAGGGCATGATCATTCAGAGTTTAAAAGACTGTTTTGCTTGGAGCAAAAGATGGTGTCCCCCTTTCCTGACACGTTTGGCATCCAAGATAGTGAATTCCTAGGGTCAGAGAGGTGGAGACAGCTTCCCAAGTGATGATGTCATTTGGGTGGCAGCCTTTACCGAAACACTCACTGGCTTCGTTTGACGGCTCATTTTTTAAAATCAAGTTTTAGGGAGGTGTTCTGGTTAACTTATACACGTTAACAAGAAAATATACCATTTTCAGCTTTCTCGTTTGGTTTTGTTTTTATTTTTCAAAATTGGCCTAAGGATACCATCTGAATATGAAGTTCATCTTTTTTCATAAATATCTAAATTATATGCAATTTTCAGTGTGATTTTTCTCATAGCACTAAAACATGTTGTGGTCAGTTCTGTAATTTTGAAGTATTGTTTTTGTAAAACCAGCATAACTCTCTTTTTTCCTTTTTATTGTGCATCTTGACAAGGCTTGGGGAAAGTGTAGGGATAAAGTATTTCTAACAAATGCAAAAGTGCATCAAAACATATTGGGGTGACTGAAACTTTAAGCTTTCATGGAGAAGTGGAGAAAATATGACTCTGTTTAAAGGACATTGCCTGATGAAGGACCGTTTGGACGAGGATTGTAAATTTCAGTGTGCTTTTCAGAAGGATGCTTTACAATGCAAAGACAAAGAGAGGCCATTACACGTCAACGTGAAAAGAGAACATAGTGTTTTTAAATTATTGTTAAATAGTAATGTTATACTATTTACAGAATAGCATATAGCTTGATTTTTTTTTAAAAGTGTTTTTCTTACAGCTTTTAAGATAAGCATTCGAGCAAAGGGTCTGTGAGTGTGTATCTGGCTGTTTCATGGGTGGGATCTGTTTATGTGGACTGTAATAGTAGAATGTCAGGCACACAGCACAAGAGCCCAAGTATCAGTAGTGCTTGCTGATAGAGATTTTAGCAAAATTGCTAATAAGCTACTAAGAAATAAATCTTGGTTGTCTTTTGTTCATGGAAATAGTTTTTTGTTTGCCAATATTAAGCACACATAGTTTGGTTACTGTCTGATTCTCTTGCATTTTGCATTTACATAGAGAGGACAGGCGTAGTGCTCAGGGTGTATACTGTCTTGTTTTTCTGTTGGAACAGAGTTCTTGATTTGCCTTAATTAGTCCTCTAACAATCTACAAAGGTCAGTGCCAATTGCCTGTTCATTTACATTTGCAATCGTGATGGATTCTGATTACATATTCCTCGTCTTAGTCCTTCCTAAGTACATGCGAGTGTGTCCTCCCACCACACACACACACACACACACACACCCACACCCAGAGCAGTGTGAAAGCTGAAGATCTGACTCTTCGAAGACGAAACCTTTGTAGTGACAGTCCAGCCTTTGCTGGACCTTCAGCATCTGTTATGGAAAGCCATCTTGGACAGGCTGTTGCTTCTAAGTTCGGGATATAATGAAGCCAGAGTCAGGGAAATTACGTCGATACCAGGCAAGAAATCTGAGAGCCATTATCTAGGAGCCGTCTTGAACTGGGTAATTAAGGGCAATTAAACTTTTCTGCTTGCTCTCAGCAAAATATGCTAATGATCTGGTCTGTTGGAAGGTGGACATAGGCAGGGTGCTGCTGCACTGCGGTCAGATGCTGCTGGCCCGGCAAGGCCCCTCTGGAGAGGATGTGACATCACCAGGATGGTCACTTGGGCAGTGGGTCCCGGGTCTGCAGCCTCCCCACTAGGGCGTCGCACCTCTTCACAAGTTATCCCAGACCTGGCTGCAGTAGCCCAAGGTGCAGTGGTTCTTACTCATTCAGCCTTTCACATTCTACATCTACTGTTCACTAGTTGCATTATTTTTATGGGATGATAAAACTGTCAGGGTTTTTTTGTGTTGCAGTGTGTGACACTGGAGCACCAGCTATATGTTGCCATTCTGGTTAGCACTGTTCTCGTTTAGGGGCTCCAGGGTGTCCTCTGTGCCACCTCCTTGAGTAGGTAGTAGTGAGTGCCCCCACAGCCACCCAGTGCTGCCCACTTGGAGAGGAAGCGCCACTGTGCCCATTCCCTACTAGGGAGGGTTTCTTTTTGTCCCTGCAAAAAGAAGAAAGGGGTACCTGCTGGAGGTTACTCGGATTAGGAGAGACAGTGTATAGGAAGGTGTGTGTGTGTTGGGGGTGAGCATTGAGGGGTCCCCCGTTTAAGGATATGAGCATGTCACAGACCCCAGTTGGCTGATCATAGCCCAGAGACACAGAACCCCCCAAGGGAGCCATGGAATGTGATGTATACCAAATCTTATTTTAGTGAGGCCTTTATCCCAAAATATCCCAAATCACCTTTGGAAAGTATATCCAAGGAACTTGAAAGTTTGACACTTGACCCTGAAGTGAACGTGGATAGCTAGGCAATGAGTAGGTGTTTTTGCTGGGTTGGGGGTTCTCCCTGGATTTCACTGGAGAGGAGGGACCTCGTACTGCTGGCAGCTGTAGCAGGAAGTGGCGGTCATCCTCTGCTGTCCCCTGCCACGTGTGCAAGCACCCCTCACGTGGATCCCTGTCCCAGCCTTGGCACTTCACACCTTCTCCACTGCCCCAATGTACTTGTCAAGAGAAATAATGATTTGTACTTGTCTTGTGTTAGGAAAGTCCAAAGAATCATTTTTGGGGCTACTTATATCCTATACGAAACCTGTTCCCGACCTTGGTAGGGGGCCGGGGAGGAAATAGAACATGCATCTATCTCTCTGCTTACAGAAATAGCTCAAAGGCTTTTTCTCAGAGTTACAGATGTTAAGGAGCCCCCTTCAAACTGTGACCCAATTATAAGAATTACAGTTCTAAATTACTTTTTTTCTAACATTGACTAGCAGTGGGAAGTTTTGTGGCCTTGCAAATCATTATAAGCACTATCCGTACTTTCCTGGTTTCTGGGCTTTCAAATACCTTGAGAGCCACAAGGAAGCTTCTCTGGATTCTCTGTTAAAGTTAAATAAAATTTTTAGTTCAGTTTCTCCATCATACTAGCCAAATTTCAAGTGCTTAATAGTTACATGAGGGCCGGGCGCGGGGGCTCACGCCTGTAATCCTAGCACTCTGGGAGGCCGAGGCGGGCGAATTGTTTGAGCTCAGGAGTTCGAGACCAGCCTGAGCAAGAGCAAGACCCCGTCTCTACTAAAAATAGAAAGAAATTAATCAGACAACTAAAAATATATAGAAAAAATTAGCCGGGCATGGTGGCGCATGCTTGTAGTCCCAGCTACTCAGGAGGCTGAGGCAGAAGGATTGCTTTGAGCCCAAGAGTTTGAGGTTGCTGTGAGCTAGGCTGACGCCACGGCACTCTAGCCCGGGCAACACAGTGAGACTGTGTCTCAAAAAAAAAAAATAGTTACATGTGGTTCATGGCCACCTTGGTGGACAGTACTTACTTATTTAATTTTTTTGAGACAAGGTCTTGCCCTGTTGCCCAGGCTGGAGTGCAATGGCATCATCATAGCTCACAGCAGCCTCAAACTCCAGGGTTCAGACGAGCCTCCTGCCTCAGCCTCCCGAGTAGCTGGGACTATAGGCGTGCACCACAGCGTCCAGTTAATTATGTGTTTATTTTTTGTAGAAATGGGGGTCTCACTATGTTGCTCAGGCTGGTTTTGAACTCCTGGCCTAAAGTGATCCTCCCGTCTCAGCCTCCCAAAGTGCTGGGATTACAGGCGTGAGCCACCACACTCAGCCTGACAGTACAGATTTATAGAATAGTTTAGAATGTCCTGTTAGACAGTGTTGGACTCTTCCCTGGCGTCCCTCAGATTTCCTGTAGGCCCAGGCTAGGTTTGGGCTGCATTCTTCATACTGTTTTTCAGCTTGTGGTTTAAAGTAGTGTGGCTCCCACCACCCGCCTGTGCTCTGCCAGCCTGGGTGGGTGTACATCCTTTCTTGCCCCCTCCCCCCCGCTTCCTTCTCTGTTTTTCTCAGTATAGGAGAAATGTATTCAAATAGGCATTTAATTTTGGTTTTTGCCACTTACGTCTTATTCCATTAGCAGTTTTGAGGGACTTTGAAAGGACTTTGTAAAGATGTGTTTGTCAGGGTGGATGTTAACGGCCTCTTTATGGTTTTATATCTCAAGACTGTCTTGAGACCTTTTGTGTCTATGTTAATAAAAGGAGCTATTTATTGCTTTTAAAAGATCTTTGACCTCTGTTCTAATTAGAATATTAAAAATCAGATGGTATGTAATTGTCCTGGAACAGACTAGTCTGTTGTTTTAACCCAAAATTTTATCCAAAATGGTCATACTCTGAAGTCAAAAAAGAATGTGTGCATTTTTCGCTTGCTTTTTCCATTGGTTTGAAATTCCGTGCCTATGATGGAGTTTTTCCTCATGGACTGAATTATTTTGCTAGGGCTGCCGTAACAAAAACTGGGTGGCTTAAACTACAGGAATTTATTAATATTTTCTCACAGTTCTAGAGGCTAGAAGTTTGAGATCAAGGTGTGGGCAGGTTTGGTTTCTCCTGAGGCTTCTCTGGCTTGCACATGGTGGCCTTGTCTTGGTCTCACATAGCCTGTCTCTGGGTGTGAGGGCCCTTGGTGTCTCTTTATGTCCTAACTCCTGTTCTTATAAGGACAGCAGACAGACTGGATTTGGGCCCATCCTAAATGCCTCATTTTAACCTAATTACTTCTGAAAGTTTTGTTCCTAAATATAGTTACATTGTGAGGTACCGGATGTTAGTACTTCAGCATAGGAATTCGAGAGGCACACAGTCCACTCTATATCTATAACTTGGACTTTCTGGTATCTCAGGCCAGTTTCTTTTTTCTTCTTCTGTGGTCACTTTGGGTATGGCAGGAGTGTAGGACGTAAAGGTGGACGTAGAGGTGAAGGGCAGAGACCCTGGAAGTAGCCTCCAGCAGAGCTGTCAGTGCCTGCTAGGCCCTCTCCGGCTTTCTGCTCTCAGCACACGGTCATTAGTGCCAGCCTTAGCGTGTGAATAAACAGAGTGGCCTGCGCCGAAGGGGACTCCAGATGAAGCCGGAAGTGCTCAGAGAAACATGTTAGGATAGGAAAGGGGGCTGAGCCCTATGTCCTTTGAGCCTTTTGCCACGAGTCTTTCCTTGCCTGTCCTGACACAGCCTTCACTCAAACCTCCCTGCTGGTAAAACCAGGGGGACTGCCAGCCAGCCACCTGGAGGAAGATTCTTGTGCCTATGAAATTTGACATCAGTCAGACTTGCCTTTACTGAGGGTGCTCCAACAGGCTGTCCGTGTTAGGCTCATGTGGGAGGGATTTATAGAAACAGACTCCTCTGCTGCTCACTCGTGCTTTTAAGGCTAAGCAGATCTCAGCTGGATTTGTGCGTGGAGTTTGGTGGCCCTGGCCCTGGTTTTTTCGCTCTGGTTCGGGTAAATGCTCCCCAGAGCCTTCCATATCCTATGACCTATTATGGTACAGAATTCTATATGGTGTAAATTGGTTGGGTTTCCATCCAAAGGATTTCAGCTGCTGGAAGTATGTGAAGGACTCATTATTCCTTGGTTTTACCTTACTCTGTAGCAATTACTCCAGTGTGGACATTATATAAAGGTCCTAGTGTGTAAGTTTTTACTCTGAGTAACTTTCCATTTGGTTCCCACCCCTGCTCGTGTCTACAGGGCAGGCACAGCCTCGTTCCCAATATTCTGCTTTTCCACATTGCAGCCTGGGGTGCAGGCATGAAGGCCAGCCTCCACCAGGGCCTTCCCTTCCTGCAAGAGCATGAAGTGAAGGTGTGTTCACCTCTTCAGCAGCAATCACAGGTGTCTCGAGTCTCTAGGTTCCCATGGGTGGTGAGTGGCTGCCATACAGGACAGTGCAAGTAGAGGCCGTTTCCTTTACTGCAGAAAGTTCTCGTGGACGGTGCAGCTGTAGACAGCGGCAAAGCGGGGACTCCAAGCAGAGGCCCAGGGCTCAGGACCTTGCTGCGGGCTGATAAACTCCTGCAAGGACGAAGTAGCACTTTGCCCCAGGGATGGCTTGCTTTATATCTGGAAAACAATATGATCTATTGCTAGATTCTCTTCAAGATGGAAATGAAGAAACCCTAAGACCAAGGTGAGAAAAGGTGTAGCAGCTATTTGTGACTCTGTGAACATCACAGTGCAAGCCTTGGTCTTCCCTGAGAATTGGAAATGATTTGTGTGGTTTCCCTAACACCCAGAGCCCTAGTGTGAGTCAGTTCCAGAAGCACTGAGAGGCCCCATAGAATGGAGAGGGCAGCTCCTATTCTGGTTTGCTTGGGCAGGAGTCTTTACTTGTGTGGTTTCCAGATTGTCACCAGCCCTGGAACCTTGTGAGGTGCTTTTGTGATACGGACCTGGCTTGGCCATTGGCTGAGCAAACTTGAGCCCACCTGGGCATTTTAAGTAATACTTGGGATTTTGCAGTAGCTGTTGGCTGGATTTTGGGTTGGTAGGTCTTGAATTACTAAGAAAACAACAGTGGCTGTGTAGGCAGTAAAAGTGGAAGAAAATCAAACTCAGGGGCAAAGGTTTTTGGAAAAGGGGAGAGAGAAGGTACAAGGAGAATAGGGAAGTGCTGAAGAGTTCGGAAACAAAGGGTAAAGATAAGTGGGAAGGAGAGTGAAGAAGGACCGTATTTGACTTCCCTTGCTTCTTTTAGAAAAGAGCCATGGCTGGGGACAATGTGACTGATTTGAGTCCAGAGGTAGGGTTCGTTGACTGTGTCCTCAGGATGGCCAGGCACCCCTCTAGGCTCTGGGGAACCTGCCAGCAGGGAGAAAACTGAGCTTTCCATCCTAGTCGGGTGGAGGCAGACACCACATCAACACATACAGAATGTCAGGTGCACAAAGTGCTATAAAGAGGGAGCTGGGTGGAGCGGGGACAGCCCAGGGAGCTATTTTATAAAAGGGGTTCAGCAGGGCGATACTGGAGTTGAGCAGAAAGACAGTGAAGGAGAGTGGTTCCAGCTGAGAGCCCAGCACACACAGATACCTTGGCTAGCTGGAGAAGCAGAAAGGTGGCAGGCAGGGGCTGGAGAGGAGGGAGCGTGCCAGGGTATATGTGGTCCGCACGGCCCAGTCCCATGGACCCTGGCAGCATGGGGGATTTGGGTTTGCTCCCTTTCAGATGGAAAGTCATTGGAGAGGTCTGAGCAGGGGAGGGTGGCAGTGTGACTTGGCCTGTTGAGGTTTCTAATGTAGGTTTAGCTTGCATGTCCACTGGAATTCAGGTGTGAATTGTCTCCTTCACTCCCGGGTAAGGAGCTTGGTGGGGAGGAGACGGGCTGCCACAGTGCCATCTCTCTAGCAGTTTTGAGTGTGGGGACAACTGCAAGGACAGGGGGGCTCGAGTTGACCCTGAACTGTGAGGACTCCACACATGTATTTGTCTAGGATCAGCATAGCTCTTTGGGGTTCTGTTTTAGCCCAGGGGTTAGTAATTTTTTTCAAAAAACAAAATCCTTTCCTTGTGATTCACTGCCCAAGTGTGAAGCACAGGAAGGACTTTTGTCCTTTTGACTTGAAGATGACTTGTCTCTACTACAATGTAAACGCCAGACACGAAGAATGAGAAACCTGCTCTGGTCAGCGGACGTGCTACGATGACAGAGGCAAGTTAAGAATCTCTCCTACCCTCAACCCTCTGATGACGGATGGTCACATTCCGCAGAACAAGAATTTCGTTTCACTATTAGATACTGTAATCCAGAAAAAACACAGTGCCTTAACACCTTTG
Source organism: Indri indri (assembly GCA_004363605.1). Lineage (NCBI taxonomy): Eukaryota > Metazoa > Chordata > Mammalia > Primates > Indriidae > Indri > Indri indri. The sequence goes on from RJWJ010002730.1 coordinate 64,991, forward strand.
TTCTCTTGGTGTCCCCAGTAGTGCATGTCCAGAGGTCATTATCCCTTTCCTGAGGGCTGCTGACCCACTTCTGATTTCCATGTCTAGCTGGCCTTTGACAGACAGGCCTGATCTAATTCCACAGCCATTTTATGCTCTGTGGACATGTGCCCAGACCCCAGGCGGATCTGAAGACTTCCTCAGAACACATAAGACCAGGGAGATTTGTGCCATACTGTACTGTTTTCTCTGGGCTTTTCTTTAATCAGGAATGTAGACTGTTTTTTCGTTGTGGTAGATGGTGTGCAGAAGCAGGGCTTCCAGTCACTTCTGCAAGGCAGTATTACAGGGCTAATTGGGAAATAGAGATTCTTTTTCAAAAGTTGTTTTGGAATCACTGCTCCCGCCTCTGGGTCCCTGTCCCCTTAGGATTGTCAAGCTCACACTGAAAGACCCCCGTAGGGAAGGATGTTGGCATATATCATAGATATTTGGAAAGAATGTTTCGACCACACCTGGCTGCCGTGTGTGAGGACAAATTTAATTTATTTTAAAAATCTGGCCACAGGCAGCTTTTTCTGTTTGTTTCTTTAGGGGGGAAAAAAATTGAAAAGCAGCAGCAAGCTATGGTTTGCATTTGTTTTCTTCCAGATTTGACCAGCCAGCAGAAGAGAGATTATCTCTAAAGGATATGAAAGGTTTAATCATTTTAATTTTGTTTTTATTAAAGTTTATCATAACTTTTTTTTTCCAACATGCCCTGGTAGAACAGAAGGAGAGGAGAGGAGGTAATATAAATATACACAAACCCCCAAGCATTTGGTTAATAAAACTTTCCAATGGGCGACGCCTTGTGGGCAGGAAGTGGTTGGATGGCTGGGGATGGCAGGCTGACCAGGGCGGGCTGTGACAACACCGAAATTGCAGCCGGCATCTCACAAGCTTCCTGTCCACCTCCAGCAGACACTTGTCATGAGAGCTCAGAGCTTTCATTAAAATGAAAGAGGGAAAGCTCCAACAATTGACTTATTCCATCATGGTTCTCAGGCATGACTGGATCCCCAAGCTGTTTGTAGCTAAAGAAGTCTAAATTTACGGAGAACAATACTCCCACCCTTATCATCACAATGAAATATTTGAACCCGGATATTTTAAAGTCTTGCTTTAGGCCAAAACCTCTGAAGTTGCATGTGCGAATGTGTTTTTTATGAAGCAGCAAAGTTGGGATAAAAATAGTCTTCAGTTTTTGGATAGAAAAACTGTCCTATAAATTACGGTAAAACTGAGTTAACTAGGATCTATACATCCTAGGATTTTTGGCTCATTTTCTCTTTAAGACAGAAAAATAAGCTTATTTCAAAGTTAATTCAATTGTCAAAACTCACCTGGATGTGGACTGGTGTTCAGCCCAGTCTCCCCGCTCCCCGGCTGTGAAACTTGGCAAAGGCGTGACTGTTCACAACTCCAGCCGTGGGCCCAGGATGTTACATCACCTGAGAATGATGAAACCGTCTTCACCACCATGTTCTTACAAAGGCTGGAAATTTGACTTGCACATTTTAGACGCTGTTTTAAGCAGCAGGATTAAAGCATTGTCATCTCGTTAAACCTGACTCAAACGGGCAGTTCAGTTAACCCTAATATATATACCAGTATTAAGTCTCTGGCTGCACGAGGGCTTTACAGGACTTTGTGGTCCGTTTTTATGGGTGGACTGGTTTGTTCATCAAGGAGAAGCGGCTTCTCTAGTGATAGCTGCCACTCCGGTTCCTTGAGTCAAGCAGAAACTACATGGAGATTTCAGCCTAGCCGCTATGTGAGCAAACGACCTGGCAGGCTGTGCGGACAGGCACAGGCTCCATCAGGGTTCCCGTGGGGGTTCCCTGGGCATCTGGGCTGCGCTGCTGGCTCGAGGGCTTCCAGGCGGAGCTGTGTTGGAGCCGAGGCCTCCCGGCAGGCCCGGGCTCAAAACCAAAGCATGTCTCCCCTCTGAGAAAGGGACCCAGAGCCCAGAAGCCGCCTCAGTTTGCAGGGATCTGCCAGCCCGGCTGGCTAGGTTCCAGGGGACCAGTGTGCTAAGCAGTCCCAGGGGCCTGTAACTTTGAGATTCTTTCATGTAAGGTACCTGAGCTGGTAAGGGGCAGTTTTCTTTGTTACCGCTCAGCTGGAACACTGAAAAGGAATAAACACAGGCCTGGATCATTCTCGGTGGGCTTCGTGGAGGGAGCTCATCATCAGCAGGCCGGGCAGCTCTCAGTGACAGGAAGGGAGACCCCACCACGCTCCTGTCCAGGGCTTCTGTCTCAGGCTGGACTGGACGATCACAGAAAGCCTGGTGTGTCGTGTGAGGTCTTGGTCCTGTATTTTTGAAGCTGTATAGAAGATGAAGATAGCAGGAGGTGGGGAAACAAAGTATTCTGTCGTTTCATAGCATTGAGCTGTAGATTACAGAGACACCCCAAGAGTGGCTTAATAAGAGTCAGGGGGTTCCAGTTTTCTCATATAGCAGACTTGGGAGGAGGGCAGTCAGGCGCTGACGTGAAGGTTCCACCGGCTCCGCAGGTGCCCGGTCCCCTTCCATCTTTCTTGTAGCCTCACGTCATCTCCTCACAGTCTCAAGATGGCTGCTGCATCCGAGCTCCAGGCAGGAGGACGTGGGACGGTGAGAGCGCATGCGCCACCCGAGTCCGCCTCCCTAAAGAGCTTTCCGGAAAGCGCCGCCTACTTACTTCCTCTTACGTCCCATTGGCTGGAACTTCGTCATGTGACTATCCTTGGGCACGACAGATACAGTTTTTGGCCTTGGGTATTGCGCCCTAAAAAAAATGAGCGTTCTGTTCGCAAGGAAGAGCAATTGTTAGGAAGGCAATTAGAAGTCTCAGCCATGTGTCTTTTTAAAGATGAGGAGGGGATTAAGTAAACTGTGTTATGATTATGTGGTGAGAATCCGGGTAGCCATTAAGAATAATGTTCTTGATTAATATTTAAGGATATGGAAGAAAGCTCCATAGACTGGGAAGAAGCAAGACATAAAATCACATATAATTGTCATAATTTCCTTTAAATGTATATAAATATACTAAGATGTTATCACTGATTGTGGACAACTTTTATTCATGCTTTTTCTATTTTCAAGATTTTGATAATAGGCACTTAATGCTTTATGATCAGAAAAAGTTGGCAAACTTTAAATGTAAGGAGTAGAGAACGTCATAATTACTACCTCGTATATGAAATATACTTGATGGAAAAATAAAATGAGTAATAAAGGGGAAAATCTATAAACATGCAGCGATAATGGAATGATAGCAAGTAGCAGTAGTGCTGTGGATTCATCAAGAACAAATCCCATCATGCTAATAAGATAAAATGAAATCATGTACGTGAATTCTCATTGAAAAAGGAAATTGTGCAAATGTAAATTTATATTCTGGGGGCTCTAAACGTACATCAAACACATTCTCTGTTTTCGCCAAGCATCCTTCTGAGGTTGTTCAGAGGCAGTTTTTCCTTCCTTTCTGCCTTGGAAACACTGGGGCATGTTGAGCTTTGCAGCTGTTTATTAAACATCTATTAGTTGTAAACACTAGTTGCTGTGAGGGAACATAAAAGAGTAGGAGAAATGACCCCAGCCTGTGGTTTTTTTTGGGGGGATGTGAGAGACACAAACACATACACACACTAAAGGTTAGCAGGGTTCAGGGGGATCCGTGGTTAAGTCCCAGATGATGTAGCAGGCGGTAAATGTCCTGAGCCTTCCCAAGTGTGAGGAATTCTTGGGTTGAATGATGTGGAAGCTAGAGGGAGAGGGTTAGCCTGTACCGGGAAGGATAGATGGGGAGAAGCAGATAGAGGAAGAGGACCCAGGGGTGTTGAGGCAGTTCAGGAGTTTGGTCAGGCACCAGTGAGCAGGCTATTCTAGATATCTTGCATAAGGACCAAAAATTACAGTCCCATTTTCTTGCATCTTTTGAAGCTAGTTTTCTCAGGTTCCCCCTGTACCTTTGAAATAGCATTGCAAGTGTGAATATCATAGATTTATTAAAAATGAATACATAAAATTCAAATTTTCCCCATAATATCCTAAACAAGTTTTAGAACCTAGAGAGGAATTTTCACATGTTGAAATCTGACTAAAAGAAAAGCGAAAACAATAGGAATAATATATTGATTTCACGGCTGTTTGTGTTGAAGGCAGTTGTAAGTGCTGTTAAGAGCTCTGTTTTTATTTAACATTTTCATTAATAACATGGAAACAATAAATAGTAAATGAAATTTGCATGCTATCTGAAATATTCATAATGGGTATAGTTGCAGTACTTTAGAAAAATTATATAATTGGACTAAAGATGTTAGAAATCTTATTTTAATTTCAATTTGTTCTTTTCAAATTTTTAAAATTTTGATACAATTTCAGACTTACAGAAAAGTAATATATTCTGTATAGTAAAAAGAATTCTCATATACCTTTCCCCAGATTCCCGAAATGTTAGCGTTTTACCACATTTTTTTAATCAAGTTCTCTCTCCACGTTCTCTCTGTCTTGATGCAGAATATATATACACAAATATACACATTGTTATTTTTTCAGAACCATTTCAGAGTAAGTTTCAGACATGGTATCCCTTGATAATTAAATTAGTGTGTATTTCCCAAGAACAAAGATATTATTTTACATAACCACAGAACAGTTATCAAAATCAGAAAATTAACATTGATACAAAACTATTAGGTAATCTATAAATCTTATTCACATTTTCCCAATAATGTCCTTTATACGAGATGAATATCACAGATCACAAAGTTGTATTCAGCAGTCCTTGTCTCCTTAATATTCTTGAATCTGGAATTGTTCCTCAGTCTTTCCTTTGTCTTTTGTGACCTTGACGCATTTGAAGAGTACAGGTCACTTATTTTGTAGAGTAGACGTTAATTTGGGTTTGTCTAATGTTTCCTTGTGATTAGAATCAGGCTGTGTGCTTCGGTAGAAATTCTAAAAAAGTAATGTGTTTCCTAGAGCATGATATCAGGTAGTGCGTGATACTGATTTGTCTATTTGTTGATGGCATCAATTTTAGTCATGTGGTTACGGTGATTCCTTCTAGAGTTATCCATTGTAAAGTTACTCTTTTTCTCTTCATAATTAATGGAAATCTAGTGAAAAGATACTTTGAAATGATGTAATAAGGAATTGGATTTTTAAATGAAATTATTTCGGAAAAATAGAAGCTAATTAAAATCAATAGGGAGAAATATTTGGCAAATGAAAGTGGTGGTCATTAAGGTTTATTTTTAGTCGTACACTACATGCCAGTTTTCTGGATGATTAGGAAATTCAGCAGGCCAGAATATCAAAAGACTGGGAAGAATTTTCCAAAATGTCACTGATACTGATGGCGCAAATGAGGAATGGTGAATTTGGGAATTGGCCGAAGAAACTAATATAGTATAGGAATGAAGATCAAGTGTCAGCTTGGCCAAAGCCTGAGGTAGCAGGGTCTTAGGAATGTGAAAGTTAGTATTATGATAAATTGTGATTTATTTCTAACTCCTTTATTTAAGAAAAAAACACGTTTAGTTCTCATCAGCATGTTCCATTCCAAGTGAGCCTCTGGTTGGCGAAGGCTCTGGCTGGCGGGCTCTTGGTAGGTGCGGATGGGTTGGCAACTGTGCGAGGGCGCAGAAGGGAATGTGGGAGTCCTGCGTCCAAGCTCACTGTTCAGTGATTTTAATTCTGTCTCCTTAGTGTTTTTAATATAAGACCTGGCAATAGCATTTGATTCGTTTTCCATTTTCTCTGCTAAGTCTGGTAAAAATTCTAGGTCCTTGTTCCCTTACTTCCCATCTTCTCCCCTGTCTCTGGAGGAAATGAAGGAGAAGACAGGCCTCTGTCCCCGGATGGCTCAGAAGGTATAGTCAGTCTCACGTCCACCTTTCACCCTTTTCTCTTATTTGGTTTTTGGGAATACAACCTTCTAATTTTTCTTCTTCCATCAAATCATTGTCAGCCTTTTCTCTTGTCCCTTCTTACAATTCCTGCCAAGCCTCATTCTTAACCTTCTTCCTTTCTGGAGGTGATTACTCCTCCTTTCACGTTCAAGGCTGTGCATACGATAGGACCATTTCTCCTGACTCCTTAGGTGAACAGAGGCCTGTTGAGCCTGGTGCAGTGAGATGCGCTCTCTGCCTGAAGAATCCCACTGTCTGAAGGTAAAAGATTCCTAAAAACACCATTGGATGTGAAAACTGCTGAAATGCCAGTGTGTAAAGGTCACGCGAGTGTAGCCTGTGGCCAAAATAGAGTGTGAACAGGTGGGGGGGCCAGAAGTAAGGTCTGAGTGACACCAAGGACTTTCTTCCCTGGGTGGCCCTGAAATGCTGAGACCTAACAAAGTCATATACCCTCTCCTCGTTTTAGGGGTTAGAATTAACCTCTCCTACCTCCGCCACCCTGTGGAAGATGGAAGGATTGGAAGGGAAGATCATATAAGATGAAAGATAAAGGAGGGTCTGGGTAAATCGAACTGGGGGGTGGTAAGAATGAGACACTTAGCACTGATTAGGTGGTTCCTTCTGCAGGAAATGGGGAGAGAGGAGCTAAGGACGACTGCAGGGTGGGGGTTCGGGCCCCAGGTGGGTGCTGATGCTCTGGTGGACGAGAACGAGACAAGGGGCAGGTAAGGGTGAGAACGGAGGGTGACAAGGATGTTATCATTGAAGCCACACGGACTACCATCATTCGCCACTGTTCTAAAGGAATATAGCATTTAATTTGTACCACAGAGTCTTGCACGTAATTATAATTACATACTGTTTATCTCATATTATTCCGAAAAGATCCGACAGCCTTGTTTGATTATTTAATATCTGCTTATTATTCATCCCTAAAACTGTGAACCTCTGTGAAGCAGGCATCCTGTCTTATGCTACTTCTATAGCACCTAGTCCAGACTCTATCCCATCGGTTAGTGGCTTAGTCACTGCTATGCTTCCTTGGGTGCCATCTTGCCGGATCCCTGTTCCTCAGTGGGGCCTGAGCCTGCCCTGTCTCACATGTTAACTTTGGTATGTCTCTGTTATTATTGTTGTATCCTTTCTACCTCCAGAAACATTCACCCCTTTTCACTGATTAGTGAGAACTAGCCGGAAAAACCAACTAAACAGGTTTGTGCTGTAACCAGAGGCATCAGTGGAAGAAAACTGTCACCTGAAGAAAATAGTAGGCCAGGCGAGTGGCTCATGAGTCTAATCCTAGCACTCTGGAAGGTCAGGGCGGGAGGACTGCTTGAACTCAGGAGTTCGAGACCAGCCTGAGCAAGAGTGAGGCACCGTCTCTACTAAACACAGAAAAAATTAGCCTGGTGTGGTGGCGCATACCTGTAGTCCCAGCTACTCTGGTGGCTGAGGCAGGAGGATCACTTGATCCCAGGAGTGAGCTATGACGACGCCACTGCACTCTAGCTCAGGCAGCAGAGCAAGACTCTGTCTCAGAGAAAGAAAAAAAAGAAGAAAAAAAAAGAGTACCTGGGCACACAGCGTCACTTCTTTTTTGTTTCTGGAAAACTCTACTCTCTCTGGGTCTGCTACTTTTCACCTTGGCCAGAAATTTGGTAGGAAATGACTAAATGAGCAAAAACAGATGATCCAACTAAAATAAATGTGCATTCCATGTTTAAACCGGTGTCAACAGTAAATGGAAGAGTTTAACTCCTCATTGGCTCCAGAGGGCACTAGCTCATAGGATTACGACGTTGCTCCTTGCAGCCTTTGGATTTTGGCATGTTGTGTCTTCTGAAAGGGTGTTTCGTGGGTCTTTTCATCCTTCCGATAAAAGAGACACACACTTAAGAAATAGTCCTTGTCTTCCTGCTCAGGATGAGACAGAATGTACTTCTCCATTTCCTAAAGTGCACATTTCCAGTGTTCCGTTGTCTGAGTGATGCCGTTCTAGCATTTTCCTTACCCTGCTTAAAAAGTGCTGGTTTTTCTAAATTCCTTTTAACTTCTCAGGGTAATCACATAGTACGCTGCACTGCCATGGTTGAGTATATGTGGAATAGAATTAAAGGTGAGCCTCTCAGTGGGGTCCTGGACGACAGGTTCCTGGTGCGCTGGGGGCTGGGGCCGAGTGTGCAGAGCAGACGTATTAGCTTTGTGACATTTGACACTGGACCCACCAGTTCATTTTTGTTCAGCTCGCAGTGGGAGACATTCATGCCAATGAGATGCTTTCCTAATTGCTTTAGAAGCAGTTCCTTCTCCAAAATGAAAAAAGCAATGTGTGTTTATTATTTTAAAATTGCACTGTGTATGTAGGGGCTGGCCCCTAAGGATGAGACTTCCCTTTCCCTCCAAAAAATGACTGTCCGTATTTTGCAGAACTTCCTTCCAAAAAGACCATCCTTTATGGAATCTGGTTATTTGCCGCTTATCTTGCTATTCCCAGGTCATTTTCTAGCTTCAGGTAAAGCTAGAACTGCAGGTTGGCGGGTTTGTGCCTGTGTGGACAGGGTTGGTCCCATGAAAAGGTTTCGCTCCTGTACATTGACTATGTTCAGAGATGAAACTGCTTGGAAGAACCTGTGGGCTGGAGTGAAAGGGCCGCGTGAGTATGTTCAGACGTCCTGCGCCAACCCATCGCCATCGCACGTCCTCTGCCATCTGCTCAGCTCTGAGGACACCCTTCGGTGGCTCCTTCCTCTCTCTCACGGTGAACATTAGGAGCTTTTGGATGAGACCTGGTTATGAGAACTTTCAAAAGTCGCATAGGAGTTTAGATCCCAGTTTTTCTGAGCTCAGTGACCTCGGTCAAGTTCCATAATCCAAGGATTCTTGATCTTTTCAGGCAATCTGATGAAAGAAATGATCCCTCACCCCAGAGAAATGCACATACACGAAATACTTCGCATGTTTCAGGGGCTCCCAAACAGCACACCCCTGAAGCCTCAGTCCTTTCACCTGTAAACGGGGATGCAGATACACCTTCAGGGGTCACCTTACCAATCCTCACACGACAGTTAAGTGAGAAACGTACACGAAGTGTCATCATACCGAGTACGGAGCCTGGCACGGAGTGCCAAGGGAGAAAAATGAGTGCCATTTCACTTTTGGATCATTTGTTAGGACAGAGCCCCGCCGGATGCTCATTTCATCTGTCCACAGGGATTTCTCTGTTTCTCTTTTCTAGTCCTTGCACCTTGGGCATCTCGCAGCCACATCACATTATCTTTCTGGTCGGCAGCTTCAGCGCACCCATTTCCTTCCCGTGGGAGGAGTCTGGGTATGCTGACCTCAGAGAAGTCCCGGGTCTCCATCTCCCACTTCGGGCTGTCCTGGTGGTGCAGATTCTTCAGCGTGGCATTTCCTCCACCTTTGAGGGCAAGGGGAGCCCTCCTCCAGAGTCGATATCTTGAAAGACCATGAGTGGCGTAACCATGTCTTTGGGCTGCCCTGCAGATGCTGGGACCTTGGTCAGCGGTGGAATTGGGAGGACCAGCTCTGGCTTTGTTGTGGGTTGGAGGTGACCCTGAGCACCTCCAGCCCATAATCTGTCTCCTTGGCCAGTCATGGGTAATGGGAAGTCCCCTCCAGGTCAGCAGCAAAAAATCTGCTTTTCCTGTTTCCTCTGTCTTCCCCATAGACTGCGTGTCTTGACTCCTGCTTTGGGTTGGCACGTTAGGTGGGGACGAGGTCCAGCCAGGTTCATTCTTGGAGCCCCCTAGAGTGTGAACCAAATACTGATGTTAACAAAGGGTTGTCGCAGCCCAGGCAACTGATGTGGGTCAGCACAGAGCCACCATCAAGGTGAAGACTCATCTGTAGTGCTCACAGGCCACCTTGGGACTAAATGGGCTTGTTTGTACAAGGGCTCGCCTGGGTTACCGGGGTGGGACCTTGGAGCAATCTTTATCCCATTGCCCTCGTCCCCTCTGGCCTGCCAGCTTTTCACCTGGGTCCTCAGTCTTGTCATTTGATTCCAGCTCTACCTGGGCACATGGCTGTCACCCACAAATACTTGTTGGTGGGACTCCTTCAAGTCACAGGTTTGTTTCAAGAATGTGAAAGCTTCTTTCTTAGGTTCTTATGCTAATGTTTCATCTTCTATTTAAAATAATTCATTAAGGTGGTTCAGCTGGCTGTCACTAGCCTGAAGGTAGGAAGGAGGCAAAATCTGCTTTTTAAAATAGTCTCATGGGTAGGGAAATGTTTGCCTCACTTAATACCCACTCAGGCTCTCCTCGCTGGAAATGCACCAGCCCACATTTATCTGTGTCCTCCAGGATTCCAGGAGAGTCTGTCATTTTTCAGTTGACGACATCATGACTCGTAAATTGAACACCACTTCCATTGGATTGCCGTGAGTTCCATCTTCAAAACTCTAAGATCTGGATGTTTCCAAATAGCCTGCCATGTGGATGATTGATGCCTTCATTCTTGGCTGGATTTTGAGTTAGGGCACAGCTGTTGGGACTGGCATTGGTGGTCCTGATGTGTACCACTGATGTGACTCAGTCATGTTGGTGCCATGCAGCAAGGCCCAGGGCCATGGGCTACCTGAGAGGTCAGCTGCCTCTCTGCCAATGCTATCTGGTGCTTCATTCACAGGTTTCTAGAAAGGTTTCAAAGCTTTATGTGTGTGTCTTTCGATATATGACAATCTGTTTTCAAGATACAATGCTTAAAGTGTCTGAGTGGCCTGTGATACTTTTATATCTTCCTAAGATAGGGGATGAACACACCCTTTCAGGACTACATACAAATACAAGGGAGTGCAATACTTTGAGCTGCTACTGAGTGACTGATGTGGTCTTGTTTGTATGTGTGGCTGTGTGTTTTCTAATGTGTATTTAATGAAGCTTCCTGTGTGCCAGGCATCTTCAAAGCCCTGGGGACATGGTGGTAATTGTGGGTGGCCAGGCCCCAGCTTTGCTGCAGCTTACATTCTAGAGGGGCTTATGGGTGGTAAAGAAAAAGAAAAATATGTGTTAGGCAATGAATTAAAACCAAATATAAGAATATAAGATGACTAGTGGCTGACAGAGTGCCTGCTGTAGGGGGATAGTCAAGGAAGGAAATTTAAAATACAACTTCCGAGGTTGGGTGCGGTGGCTCCCGCCTGTAATCCTAGCCCTTTGGGAGGCTGAGGCCGGAGGATTGCCTTAGGCCAGGAGTTCAAGACCAGCCTGAGCAAGAACAAGAACCTGTCTCTACAAAAATTAGAAAAATTAGCCAGGCATGATGGCACGTGCCAGTAGTCATAGCCACTGGGAGGCTGAGGCAGGAGAATCGCTTGAGCCCAGAAGTTTGAGGTTTCTGTGAGTTGGACCCGAGAGACAGAGCAAGACCCTGTCTCAAAAAAAAAGAAAAAAAAAAAAAAAACCACACAAAGAAAAAAATTTTTTGTTGGACAATTTCAAACACATATGTAAGTAAAGAAAATTGGATGGCAGACCCCTGAACCCTTCACCCCTGCTCAGCAGATACCAACCCTCAGCCAGCCCTGTTCTGTCCACATCCCTCCCCCCACCCCCTGCTTTCCAGTTACTAAATTATTTTGCAACTCATCCCAGGTATATCATTTCATCCATAAATATTTGTGTCTCTTTTTGAATGTGACTACAGTATCATTATCAGACCCCTAAAACTTATAAATCCATCAAACGCTAAGTAAGTCAATGTTCAGAATTCCCTGGAACATGTGTTTTTAAATAGTCGATTTGTTTAAGTTCAGATGCATACATGGCCTTCACATTGCTGTGGATTGATGTGTCTCTAAAGTCTCTCTCCATCTGCATGTTTCTCTTCTCACTTTTCGCTTACCCTGCAATTTTTGTTGAAGAAACTGAATCTCATATCCTGCAGAATTCCCTGCAGTCTGGATTTTGATGACTGCATCCCCATGATGTTGTTTGACATGTTCTTCTGTCCCCCGGAACTGGTAGTCACATCTAGAGACTTGATCTGATTCAAGGTCGGTTTTACTTTTTTTCCATGGCTGCTTGTGTGGTAATGTGTCTTACCATGAAACACATAGAGTCTTGTTGACTCTTCGGTGATGTTAGCGCCATTAATGATCCTTGTCTAAATCTTCTGTTTCATTTGGAGTTAGCAAAATGCTGATATTCTCACTCTGTCATTGCTTCATTTATTAGCTGGGCTGCTCCTATCAAGGGAAAGTTTTCGTCATTAGCTATTTGGTTACTCTGAATCCTGCAAAGGCAGGTCGAGTGCTTGATCCTTTGCCTTTGTTTAGGATGGTGACATTTAGGCTATGACCTGACTTGACTGTGTGAAGAAGGGGAGGGACACTGCAGGCCGAAGGCCTGACTGATGCAAAGGCCCTGCGGCAGAAGGAAGGGCCAGTGCAGTTGGCACGTCCCAGGGAGAGGAGCAAGGCGGGTGGCAATGACCACTAGACCCACCTTTGTAATCAGGGCCCTGAGTTTGGGGTTTCAGTGTTATAGGAATCCCCTGGCGAGGTTCAGAAGTGGCGACATGATTGGACGTACCTTCAGGTTGCATAGTATACGATGTGTCACATGTTCCTCTCCTCACAGAGCTTAGTCTCAGGGAGTGAAGGACACAGAAATTTAAACAGAAAATTACAATTCCATGTATTACGTGAAATCCTAAAAATATATGTTGGGCTTTCTGGTTGCTGCATCTTTTGCATCTTGATGACATCACTTTTTCGGGTAGGATTGTTCTCTGATGTATTTTTCCAGTCCTGGACTCTTGTTTTCAGGGAAGCATTTGGAGCTTCCTTGAGGATGTTGGGTTGTTCTCTTGAAAGACTGACGTTACTGAGGTGCAAGGATGAGCTGGTGTACTGACAAGTGTGTGTGAGTGGGGACATGCTCTCTTTGCCAGACTTTGAGGAGTAACCTGAGCTCCAGGGTAGGTCTTGTCCTTCTGGGGCTGCACCCAAAATGGGGTGCCTGTCTGCTCCTGGGTACTGTCTCTCTGTGCTAGGGGTTAGGTTCTCCTTGCCCTGTTACTAATGTGAGAGTTCCCACCAAATGCTTAGAGGAGGGGTCTCATGCCCCGTTATCTTTGCTAATATTATCCTTTATGTAGAGATTTAAATATGCAGGAGGAGGACATGCTATGCAATAGTCTGCAACAGGACAGCTCCGCGGCTGTAGGGGACAGGAGGAACCAAGCACTTCCAGAAGGATAGTGTAGACATCCACGGTGTCTGCCAGCTGGATGGCGGGTTAGCAGGTCATTTGGATGGGAAAGGGAAGGTGCAAGAAGAAACCATTAACGTGACCTGCTTTTGGCCAAGTAGGGGAAGAAGAGGAAGAAAGATGGTGACAAGTGGTGTTTGTAGCTTGGGAAAACCCTGAGAGGCTGTAAAGACAACTTAGTGCACACCAAAAAATTTATAATTTTTAGTTGTTAGGCAAGGGATGAATTTTTGAGAGACGTCAGAGGAACAGCCAGGCTTTCACAAAGATCCCGAAAGGAAGGGATCTTCCTTTCTGGGATTGAAAGTTAAGCCAAGTCCTGCCCCTAGTGTGATGTGTCCCGTGAGGGAGATGCACAGCGTGGCAGCTCCAAAGGGGACTTAAAAGTTTGCGGATTTCGAAGGAAGCTCGGAGGGGCAGTGGTCAGACAATGAGAGGGAGGCGAGGGGAGGGGGCAATAGTTAATAGTTGTTGAATATATGGATTTGCAGCTGTCTGTGGGGAAAACGGAGCCATTCAAAACAGTACCTGCTGAAACAGGAGCGGGGGTCTGCGGCCCAGACCCGCTTCTCCGGGAGGACCTACGGCAACGGGCTCCGTGTTCTGCTGCCCGCTCCAAGCAGAAAGTAGATTTTCTAGATGGAAATGGGAATCTGTTAAAAATAATGGGTGACAAGACAAGTGTTGTTTATTTAAGTATGGAACACTGAGCGGGAGGACCGGGGCTGGAACAGGGGGAATGAAATGCTTCAGCTGCCGGAGGACGCGGTTCTTCCAGCTGCGCGAGGAGTCCAGGCATCCGCCACGTGGAGGGGCACGGGGCTGAGAACTCGCCACCCCTAGGAAATGCCCAGATTAGGTCCTTTAAAATGAGCTTCATCCCTCCTGGTTGTTTACCATCCATTTCTGTAAACGGGCCTCTTGTGGCCTGGGGGCTTCTGTCATTAACACCACTGGGCTTGAGTCCTCCCCGGGAAACTCACCTGACTGCAGGAATACGAGCCAGAGGTGGCCTGTCTGACCAGCGTCCTGCCCTGTTCTCACCTAAGTGACAGTTCTTTGTAGACTGAAGAATGGTCTCTCAGTAAAACTCATTCCTGCCCTGAATTTTTCCTGAATTCTAGTGAGGACAGTGAGCTTTGGCCGATGGTTCCTTCTGTTGTAATTTACACGAAGTTAAAGCTATATTTCAAATTCCCTAATGTCTTCATTTGCCTCTATGGGAGACAGAAAAAAGCGGAGCCTTGCAAATGGACGTCCGCGTTTCCAAGTCTGGAATCTCTTCCAGGCATCCAGAGATTTCCACCACGGCTATAAAAGAAATTGGGAGAAGGAAACTGAGGTGGGGTTTTGTTTCTTACCCCCATGTGGCCGCCCTGTGATGATAATGGTTGTCATAGAAATCCACACCCACAGGCAGCCCTTTGACCCATTTCCACCCACCAAGAATGGAATCCAGAGAACTTTCCTGCCTCCTGGACATGGAGGGAATGGCTGAGTTGGTGACAGGAAAATAAAGAGGATTGGCCCAACTCTTTGTTTATCTGGACTGGATGTTTCTGGAGAGAGTAAGTCAGCCTCGTCTTTTTGGGTAGAAATGCCCGTTCTGTGGATTGCTTTAAAGAAAAAGAAAAACAGCTTGAAGATGAAAGTTCTGATTTCCTTTTGGAAGCATGAAATGATGTTTTCTGGTCGGAGGAGTCCAGTCAACGTGGGAAGGGCTTTCCGAGGCCCAGACAGGAGCTAGCCTGGGGACACCCCGTGGGGGCCGGCCCCGCCCGTCCGCCAGCTCAGTGACTCAGACCTGAGTGTGAGAAGCAGACGGAAGCTGCCGCTGAGCCGGGCGCAGCTTTCTAGATGAGCCGTCTGAAACTGCCATGTTTGGATTGGCCTGAAGCTGAGCAGGAGGCCCGGCCGGCTTTCCGGAAGGGAGGCCAGCTCCGCCGCGGCCGGCGGGGCCCCGGGCTCTGCCCTCTGTGCCGCCCAGGTTGCGGCAGCTCGTGCATAAGTGGGGCAGCCGGGTCCACATCTCTTCTTCCCTGTGCGCAAATTGGAAATGACTAACCTTGCCATATTTAGTGCAGCACGAACGGCTGCTCGCCTCCAAGGGGTAATCATGCAGGCATAAATTCGGAAAGTTGCTAAGCTATGAGCAGTCTTATGAGCATTAAAAGTGTCCTCTTTGCCAGAAAGGTCATTCATAACTTGGCTACCCTGCTGATGTACAGTCAGTGATATTGATTGATTAATGTATAAAAGCACCAGATCCATTTGCCTCTATGAAAGAGAATAAAGTGCAGTCGACTCTCTCTCTATTTTCACCTCATCCTTTTGTTTGGAGGACATTTTTTTCCCCCTCTTTTTGTTTTGCCGGCTATGTTTAAGGGGGTTACAAAAAGCCAGTTTCTGCCAAGTAATGTGTTCACAAAGGGAACATTGATTCACATCAGTGTCGCTTGAATTACCCTTCAAGGTTTGCCAAGGAGTTGCTCTTATATTAACCTTCTGTTCGTGAAGGAAGAAATAAATAAGTCATAAAGTCAGCTTCGTTGCTTTAGATTTAGTTTGGGGCTTGATCTAAAATAATTTCTTCCAAGGCTAATTGTGGTGAAAGGGGTTGACCAGTAGTGAGGCCCTTGTTACTTTTGGGGGGAATGGGACTGGGGGCACTGAGGGAAGCAAGCCCACCCCTTGCCACCAGAGCCGCCCCCCTCCCGCCACCCTGGGTGCCAGATGAGGGCACAGAAGAACAGAACGCTGAATTTACTTCCAGTGCAGAGATTAGTTCTGATTGGCTGCCCCGCTTTGCAGACCAGGGAGCTGCAGTCCCTTCTCTTGCTCAGGCAGTTCACACAGTCAGGTGGTGCAAACGGCAAGAAAACCCTCCCTTGTCGGGGAGATAAAGGATTTTGGTGTGGAGGGCAACTTTGCTTTTCAGGACCAATGGAATGAATCAGTTATACAATCTTCAGAGTCATCCTGAAATTTCCCAATTTTTTACAAACCTAGCAGGGAAGCAGCCTGAAGTTGGGGGAAAATAACTCCTCTGCTTTTGTTAACTTCAGATTAAGTTTGGTTTAGTTGTTTGTTTTGGTTTTTTAACTTTTTTCCCCATTATTTAAGTAGTCTGAGTCTTCCTGTTATCGAACAAACCCTAATGGGATTGGTGCTCTGTGAAACCTAAAACATGTAATTTGGTGAGCCTTGGGTCTAGTACAGACTAGAGCATCTTGACAGCTAACGAGCTCTGTGTCTAAGGTTGTCTTTCAGCGACTTGGTCAGAAATGCCTAGGAAGATCACCCAGTGCTAGGTACGTATGAGGCCATCGGTTGGTATTAGCTGGCTGGCCATCCTGGACTCCTTGTCGTTTGACGTGTTGGAAGGATTCCAGCCAGGCTGGGAAGCCAGGGGAACGTGGAATTGTGGAACATAAGGCTGCGTTTAACTCCCGGGGAGGTGTGATCTGAAGCATCTCCTGCAGGTGTCAGTGTGGAATTCTTTTTACTGGCTGCCCCAGGGGCAGAATGGCCTTGCCTTTTGGGGGGTCTGTGTACTTTTGATGGGAGCTATGGAATGAAAACTGGTCAATCTTCCTGTCTTTATTGTACTCGAGGCCCCACTCATTTGTTGAAGTCTGTTTTACAGAGGGTAAAGATGGCCCATTTGTGCAACACAATTGAGCAGAAGGTGGTCACCTTCTTTCTAGGGATAGGGAAGATACCAATTTCACCTCAGTTTGCAGCTCTTGAATTTGAGAGCCATGATGGGGGCGCCACAGGAGTTTTCCCCGTGCTTAGGAAGATTAGACATCTAAGTCTCCCCTAGGAATCTAAGCTCTTGGATCCACACGTACCTTCTGTCTGCTCTGGGTGGCCACCACCTAGGTGGTAAAAAGCAGCAGGTGAAAAAGTAGATTGCTTTTTTTCTCCTCCCAGAGGTGGTTTGGCAGTTTGAAGGTATCTAAGCTCGTACGAATCCCTGTTATAGTTAAAAGAGGTGCGGAGTAAGCAAGCTGCGCCCGGCCCGTGCTTTGCTGGAGAAGCAGCCCTTCACTTGGGAGCACCGGAAGCCTCCCCGGCAGCCCCCACGTTTTGCATGACCCTTTGAATAATCTCTTCTGTTCAGCCACGAGTAGGACAGTGTCACCGATAGCTCGTGGTCTGACTGCGTATGTGCTTATGTCAGTCTCATTCTCCTTTGTCCTAGAACATGGCAGGGGAACTACAGACAGGTACAGCATCTAGCTTTATAGCTACACGTCGCTGTGTCATCAGGTTCTTTTCCTCCATAGCAGCCAGAGCTCTAAATGCTCATTGCTAAGCTAACCCCAAGGCGCTGGTGAAGTGTTGGACCAGACAGGGAGCCAAACTAACTTTATGTAATTGTTTAATTAAAACCTTCGTTTTCTAATTGCAGTCTAAACACAGGCGCCTTTTGTCAATGAAAGGCAACCTCTGTGCTTGGTGTTCTCGTGCACAGCATTTCTCTTCCATTTTTTTCCAACTTGAAAATCAACATTTAAGTTCTCTCCATGGGGAAGGTGGCAGGTGGTGTTTCTTGCCATTGGGAGAGACGTTCCACAATTCCTTTTGTCAGTCCTTGTCTCAGCAACTTACCTAGGCTGCAGTTGCCTTTCTGATTTCACATTGCAATGAATCAAGTTTGTAAGCCCCTTCACCTAATGGGATAATCAGAAACCCAGAGAAAAAGTCCCGCGTTTCTCTGGCCTAAGAATTATTTTCCATATTCCTGGTGTAGGCATTGAAAGATGTATTTTAATGTTTGCTTTTTAAAGGGGAAGCTTTCCCTTGATTTCCAGATGAATCTTGGAACCTCTCCTCCCCCACCCCCATTGAGGTGATGGGAGCTGGCTCAGAGGATATACTGAGAATGAATCCATTTTCTTTCCTCTGTCTCTGCAGAATAAATTAGAATTTGCCTGATTTAATAAAATGGCTTCATCTCCCGGCCATCTTTTCTATCTCCAGAGTATTTCTTCCTTAGTGGCCTGCTCTGCTGTAATGGATCTCAGCTCCGTATCTCCTTATTACAGGCCCGTGGCTTCACATGTGGCGTATTCACTCGTGCTCTCACACACCCATGGTTTCACACGCGTGCACGCACCACACTGTTGGGGGATCCTGATGGCTGAAGATGTGGAAATTTGTCATCAGATGTCATTTTCCCCATTGTCAGGCGTGATGGTTATAATGGATGTAGAGGTTGGTGCAATTTGCCATCCCTCTGCCATTATCCCAGCCTCCTGGAGTTGATGTGACCACAATGTAGAATATATTTTGGGGGGGAAGGGGGAGAGGAAGGTGGGGAATTGCAGCATAAATCCTCTCAATCTGCCCCAGACCTTTTCCTATTTAATTGGAACATATTTATCTCTGTATGGTAGAGTATTGCGTCGTCTCCCCGTTGCCCTCAGATGGACTGCTTTGAGTTTGTTGTTTGAATTCAGAATGGTTTTTCCATTTGGACCTCCCCCTACCCCAAATTTGTGTTTTAATTTCTATCTCCTAGGTTGATTTTTCTTTTTTTTCCTCTTTCCATTCTGACACTAATTATGCCAGCTGCTTTGGGAGTGCTCACTGCTGGGAGGTACCCAGCTAAGTGTTAAGAATGGTTTTAAAAACAGGCTGAACTTTTTCTTAATGAGGCTCAATCGGGCTCTCCTCCGGGTGGTTTTGTTTTGCTGATCTGTCAGTTTTTCAAGGATTTAATTGCACTTTCTTCATATTAGTCTTTGAAATTGGCCTATACAATCTTGCTATAAAATACATTTTAAAAAAGGCAAAAAGTTAGTAGTTTTTGCCCGCCCCTCCACCCCCTTATTGTTTGGGAATTTTTCCTTCTCGATTTCATCTCTGCAAGACCATCTTCCGTCAGTCATTCTTGGGACCCAGCAATAACGAAGAGCCCAGAATGGGAGTGGCAGGAGGGGCCTTGGAGAGCCTGGATCTGCAGGTCTCCGAGGCAGTTTGCCCAGTTTTTGAGGCTTCCATTTTTAGGGCTTCAATAGTGCAGCTTGGCTTATGTCTCCTCTTCCAGCTTTGCTCTTGATCAAGGGCAGGGAGCGACTCTTGCACGACTGAAGTTTCTCTAGGCATAGAAGTGACAGATTCCGTCAAGTGGTGCCAGCCCAGCTAACCAGCATCTTGAGTCCTCAGACATGGGAGGCAAAGCGAAAGAGAGTCCAGAAGCCAGAAGGCAGAAGTTGTCAGGCAGGGGAGGGAGAGAAGCAAGGCCTTATCCTTTATGCCATTATCTCTATGGCGTAGAAAACACGCTTGGAGCAATCAGCATGAAATTCTTAATTGCTTCGCTTACTTCTGCTCTCCTCATGGGACAGATTGTGCAAACGCCGGAGCTGCCAGGACCCTCATGTTAGCACACTGTCCCCGCTGCACACACTATTTTTAACTAGTGCTTTGTTTTGCAAAGATGCACGAAGCTTTTTCTTTTCTTCCTTTTCCCCTTCCCAAGGATGCTAATAAACAGCAGAGGCAATAAAGAGCTGCTCGAGCCACCTCGACAGCAGGCACACTTTATTAGGCTGAGCACCTAGCGCCGTCCCCCTGCCGCCCTGCCTTCTGCTTCTCGTTGGATTTTCTTCCTTCCCTCCTCTTCACCGTGAGGTTGGCTTTTTTTAAATTTTTGTTTTTGCCTCTGAATTTATCCTGTGAACAAACCAACTTTCCTTTCCCCCTTTCCCCACTCTCCACGGTCTGATTTGCATCCTTCTCCTGCCCTCTCTTCTGATGTGTGTCTTCCTCTTTGAGGTTTCCAGTCCCCTCTCATGAGAACGTAAAATCCAAGAACCAGATCTCGGAGATTTCAAAATAAAATAAAAGTAAACTCTGCTTAAAAAACACTTTAGCAGGAAAGCCAGGCTAATTGTAAATCAATGGGTCTTAAAATGCAGCATCGATCTCCAGTTAGAAGTTTGAAGGGGAAAGCAGTAATTACTGCACCAGAAGGTAGTTTTTCCTCTTAGTAAGTTCTGGGCAGAAAGAAGGCTCATTAGGGCAGCACTTCGGAATCTGAGTAATTAGTTTAAAAAGTACTTTTGTGGTGTTATTCCCTTGGCTAGAAATTATTGGAGTCTTCACAGATTTATGGCTCAATTCTGATAAGATTTGATTTATTATTGTGTTTGGTATAGAAGAACCTTGATACATAATCAGCCAGGTGAAGATTCAGGGAAGCGTGCATCAGAGTCTTGGGAATGGGGAGTCTTTTAAGGGTGGGTGGGGCTTGATTCTTTAATGGTTCCTGCCGTGGATAGTATTGAACATGGCCAACTCAAAACCCCCACGTGGCGGCCCTGTTAGTCCACCCAAGGCCAGCCTGGTCATCCCTCACGGTGAGCAAACAGTAAAAGAGGTGATGTTCTCGTCCAAGCACACGTGGACATGATTGATGGTTCAGTGACAAAGCTACATATAGCACAGCCGTCTTATGTTATGCAAAGTGGATCTGGAGGGTAAGTTCCATGAGGGCAGGAATGTGACCTTCTTGTCCCGTTGGATTCACAACGGCTGGAACTGTTAGGCATGACCTCACAGATATGTTTAAGTAATGGCTTAGTGAATAAATTAGACAACTCTTCCGTTCTGGAGAGAGAGCTTCTAGGCTCTTGTCTTTGGGGGAGAAAACCACCGTGGGAGCTTTCTGTCTGGTTAGATTATCAAAGCAAGGACAGTTGCTACTCTGAGCATTTTCAGCATTGCAGAGAAAGCAGGCGGCCCTTTTGGGGACTTTGTTTTGCTTCCATGGGAAGCCATCAAGAGATCATTCTCTTTCCTCATTTTTTATTGAAAAGAAAATAACACAAACATAAAGCAATACTTTCAAGTCAACCACCATTGCGTAGCCATCTCCATTTTGGTACATTATCTTTCCCATGACTGTGTAGTGTTAATAGCCAGTTAAATGTATATGAGAATGTTTTGTGAACTTAGGGATCCTGTGAGGATTTTAAGTTCTTACTAGAAACTTTAAGATATCTGTGTGGTTTCTCAAGGGAGGCTCTCCGAAGAGTGCACTCCACTTTTAATCTGTACATCAGGTGGAGCAGTGGTTTGTGAAGTTTTGTTAGTGGAGCCCTCTTTTCAAAAAAATGAAATATAATTTGAACCTGGTATATAAACAGTATTTTACAAGACTTGATAACTATAGTTATTTTAGGAGTTCAGATTTGTTAACGGTTACTTATTAAGTCAAAAAATGAGAACAGAGCCAAGTCGATCACCATTTTGATCACAAGTAAGAGTTATAGAAATCTTCTGTTTTGTTTAGGTATTTTGTTTTAGTCCATTATTGTATAAATCCTCATTCTCACAGTAGTTCCAAACAGTACTGGTTTTTAGTAGCATGCCTTGTAATCTCAGAAGAGTCTTCAATTAAGTGGAAATGGCAGAAGTATTATGCCAAGGCCTACATAAAAACGAGTTAACTTGGCCATACAACTAGTTCACCTAGCCTCCAGGGTGTTAAATTTTGGCAGATACCACATTTGAGTATGCTCTGTTATTACAGCATTTGAAATGAAATTGGAATCCGAATTTGCAGAAGCCATACAGTGTTTTGGGTTTCCCCAGAGAGCAGTTCAGACAGCATTGTCCTACAGCAGTGGTCTCCAACCTTTTTGGCATCAGGGACCGGTTTCATGGAAGGGGAAGTGATACAAGAGAGCTTCACCTCCTGTTGTGCACCCCGCCCTTCCCTAAGTTCCATGGAAGACAATTTTTCCATGGGGTGGGCAGGGCGGGCAGCTGCAGCCCTGTCCCTGTAATAGGCCACGGACCAGTATACCGGTTGCCTCCCTCCCCTGGCCCCCCAGGCTGGGGTTGGGGACCACAGTCTTATAGGAATTCTACTTTAGAAGAGCACTGGGACTCTTGCCATCGGAAGAACCCAAGACTGCGCTTGCTGGAAAAATCACTGTGGTGTGGAGTGGCTGATGAAGGGCCCTCGTCAAAGATATCTCCCTGTCGCCTGTATCAAGTGACCCCTGCAGAGAATGTGCCACCTTCTGTTTCATGTAAAGAGTTGCTTTGTGAGTTGTGGAGGTCTTGGCCTCCCCTTTGAGGACCCTTGCCCCTCTTCTTCAGTCTCCACCCTGAGAGTGTGACACCTGGCTTGGGCATCTCCGTCTGTCCCTGCCGTGGTCTGTTCAGGACTCTCCTCTCCTCTGTGCTGTGAATATGAAAGTGCGGATGTTCCATGAAGAAAAAATGTCACTTTCTATTTATAAATGAAAGGAAGTATTTCTGCTGTTTATCCTAGAAGCCCCGAGCCGTGCTTTCAGACGCTGAGAACGATGTCCCAGAGCCAGGCCTCAGTCAGGCTCCTGTGCTCTGTCACCGCTTGGCCCGGGGTGCCTTCTCCCCCCACCCCATCTGCTTCACACCAGTTTTTGCTCGTACCCTCTCTCCTTGAGTGAAATGTTCCTGCTTGCAAAGCGTATTAATAGCACTCGCACCACTGAGTGGAGGGAGTGATTTTCTTCCTTTTTTAATTTTAAATTTTTCAAAAAATTTTTATCTTTTAGAAACAAATCGGGAATGATATTTCCAGCTGCTCCTGTCTGGGGTAAACTCCAGTTAATCTTTTTAAAGCATGTCTTGAGGGGTAGGCCTTCACATTCCATCCCAAAGCTGTGGCCCCAGCAGAGCCTGGCCCTGCTCTGGTGTTAACGCCCTGGTGGTCACCGGCTGTCAGTCCAGCTGTAAATCCGTGTCTGTGGATCCACCTCCTATCCCACTTCCCTAAGTCTTTCCTAAAACAACCTACCTTAGTCAAGTTCCTACCAAGTGGCAAATATGTGTACACACGCACACACCCACGCATATATAAAACAACCTACCTGAAGACTTGTTGCTGTCCGGAGAAATTTTTTTCCCAACTGCGACTTTACAGTGATATAAGTGCTGTTGAACTGATTTTTCATGGGTATTTCAGCAAACATTAGAATGCGCAACTTGTGTGCACAGATTTGCTGGGCACTTGGTGGTGACAGTGGAGCAGTTGTTCCTAACGTGACAAATCTGTTTCCATGCTAGAGCTTGGGACCTCAGACGGGCAGGTGGTGTTTCCATACGGGCCCGTGGCTGGTGGCACTGGGTGGATGTTGGCAGGCGTGTTCAGCAGGTGCGGCTGTGGCTTAGGGAGGCAGGGGGCTGGGAAGGCTTCCCCAGGGCAGGCGCAGAGCTGGTGGCTGTGGCTTGTGTTTCAGGCTGGTCCCATCACTGCCTAGCGTATTGTTCCGAGTCCCGTCTGGGGGCCGAACTATTTCCATCAGGGGCTAACCTGGAAACATCTGATTTCTCCTGTCCTTTGTCTGCTCTGACTGTCCACAGACCCCTCCCACCTTCCCTCTAGCTCACATACCCTTGCACAGTGGAGCACTTTTGTCATCACGAGAGCATGGAAAGTTGACTTTGACACGGAAGGGTAGGTGTGATTTTTTTTTTTTTTTTTTGACAGATGAGCCCCGAGTGGCAGAGGGACCACCTGGAAGTCACTGGGAGCTGGGAAACTCTCAGTAAAGGCATGCCTGACATGTCTCTGTCTTCTACCCCTGAACTACCAGGGAAGCGAATGGCAGCCGCTGGCCAGGAATTGATTGCATTAATTGATATGCCAATAAGAGAGCTTGTTACATCTGCCATTGGTTAGGGGGCCAGCTAACAAGTCCGCTGATCAATGGCACCAATAAAGATTTCATCCATTAATGAGCAACATGGTAATTAATGTTTTCCATAAACCAATTAGCCTGGCTAGCTAACACGCCGGCTAGTGCCGTGAGTGGCAGTGCCTAGAGTGGGCCGGGCATGGGGTTGGTCTTCAGGCAGGACCGTGGGCCCCATCTGGCACGGGGTTGGGTCTTGAGGCAGGAGGGTTTATTCCAAACATAGAAAGTAAAGAAATGAGCCCCTGGCAGAGAGGGAAGGCAGACTGAGCTTGCCGGTCCCACGCTGGGCAGCAGCTGGGCCCTGCTCTTGTCCCCCGTACCTGCTGGGAGGAGAATGGGACTCACTTCTCTGTTCCCACTCCTCTGGCTGCATAGCCTTCCCATGCGAGCCTCTCAGGGGCTGTTAGGGGCATAAATGGAATGACTGAGTTCCTGGGTCACTCCAGTCCCAGCTGGGCGCACTCTCCCCAGGGACACTCCCCATCAGTGGCTCACACGCACTGCCCTGCGCTCCTGGAGGGTGGGCCATGGCCTCTTCTGGGAACCATGAGTGAGTGGTAAAGTCATTAACATCCCCTCACCCTCCGGTTTCATTAGGAAGAAAAATTTTGCTAGAAGAAAGAAAGAAGGAGAAACAGATGATTTGAAGCTGTGCCTTTTTCCTTCCCCCCTGGTTTTTGTAATGACATCAGTGGGTTGTTTGCCAAGCATAACCTGGCAGCCCGGCGGCTCTGCCTGACTGCCTGAGATTTCTGGGGACCGTGCAGCTCGCCAGCTCCAGCCGTGGCAGCGTGCCAAGGTGACGTTCCATGACTAAGCAGAAACGAGGGAGAGGGAGAGAGGGAGGAGAAAGGTATGTGTGGTTGGGGAGCTGGGGGAGAGAGTGGGCCTGGGCCTGGGTGTGGCATGGGGAGACAAGGAGGCATGTCTGGGGGTACCTGAGCAAGAGGGCAGGTGTCAGGGGAGCGCACTGGCAGGCCAGGAAGTGTTCCTGTGGCACTGGGGGTGGGGGTGGGGGGAGCTACAGGGCAACAGCCACAGATGCAGCCTGAGAGGCGGCCGAAGGGGTCTGTCTGACTTAGGAGGGAACCAAATGAGCCAAAGCGAAGGTGACAGCCCAGAGGGCCTGGAACTATTGAGGAGGCGGCTTAGGAAGCTTTTATCAGCATCAGGCCCGATACTCCACAGCGGAGTTTCCTTTGCATTGTTTGGTATTGACCCTCAGAGACCCCTTGTGGATTCCCTAATTGAAAATTAATACTAGATCAATGCCATGGGCAATTTGCATATTGATCATAAACAACTTGGAAGGCACCGAGTGCGCGGCAGATCAATAGGGCTCCTGAATAGGCTGCAGAGGGAGCACCTCCCAGTACAATGCACTGGAGAAAGGTTAATGATTTGGGAAGTTCCTAACTGCTCGGCGCAGGGAACAGCCCCCACCGCACAGCGCCCGCACGGCCACGAGCGCCAGGCCTGAGCTGCCCCCCTCCGTGGGCACAGGGGGGTCGTGGTGCTGGTGCGAGGGAAGGGCTGGCCATGAGCGTTTCTGCAGTTGCCTTTTTTGGTGATGGATGAAGTCTTGGGGCAGCTTATTCTGGGAAGTGTACTGTAAAAGGCAGCAGCCAAGTTCAGGCTCCAATAATTGTTCTGGCCCCTTCCCCAAAGCACAGTTCTCCCGGTGACTTTTGAATGGACTGAACTGGAGCGGGGAGCAGTGTCGCTCCCCCCAGCCGCCTCCTCGGGCTTCTGATCAACGTGGAATCCCGCGCTGACGTTCGCTTTAAGCCGTGATGGGTTCGGCCCGGTTGGCTTCCTGCCCCACTCCGCTCCTGTTCTCTGGCTCGGCCCTCCCGCCCTTCGCTCACGCTCCCCGGCCTCACGCCTTCTGCTTCCTGCTCTGACTTGAGGCCTCGCCTTTCTGGGTGCCCCTGATGGATCCGTCCCCCAGGGGGCCCCTTTACCTGCCACCTCTTCGCTCTTTTGTTTTCCTGTGGGCACCCCCTTCTCTGTTCTGGCCGAGCTCTGGCTCCTCGTCTCTCCTGGCCGTAGAAAGTACACGTGGACCAGCTGCCCTGCGGGTGCTCTGAGCTCGCCCATTGGTGTTCAGCAGCCAAACCCAGAGCACTTCAGGCCTTGACCCCTTATCCCGTCTTGGAGCTCCCAGGGTCTGCTGAAATAGCTGGTCCTGGGATCAGGGCCAAGTGCAGCCCGAGGAAGTAGTGGTGCCTGTCTAGCCAAACCTAGCCACGGAGCCGCAGCCCCAAGGCAGCGGAGGGTGGTGGCACCAGTGGCAGAGAGGTCTGTGTGTCACTAGGGGGAGACACCTCTTCTGTGGTGGTGAGTTGGGCCGACTTATTCCTACAACAGCCAATCTGAGAAAAATTAAGCCCCCTACCCCCACTCCAAACTCACCTTGCACTAGGAAGAGCTAGCGTTCAAACAGTCATGCCGAGGTCATAATTTTATCAGCACTATGCTCTAACCAACTGAGCTAACTGGCCACCTTGTCATGCAGTTTTGTATGGCTGTTTAGTCTACGAAGTCCATTGAAACTCATGTGTGGAGGGGCAATATAGTGCCACCAGAAGGGACGTGCAAAACAGCAACTAATTTCTGGGTCTGCACGGCAGCCGTTCTGAGCCTCGAGTCCTGCAGCCAGTTGTGGCGCTGCCCTCCCAGCTTCTCAGGGAGATGCTGGGGAGCACAGTGGTGAGACGGGAGCTCTTGGTTTATGGGTGTCAAGACTGTCCACATGCAAAGGATGGTCAGTGATCCCCCTGCCTTTGCATTTCTTTGAATTATGGTCAGACTCCCCTCCCCCGACCCCTCCCACCCCCATAAATGGGAAGGCTCAGGAGAGTTAGTTTTGCATTTATATATTGCACAAACATATTTATAGAAGCACAGTAGCCTTTCTACTGGAAACCACATAAAGTTGTGCGGATTGTCCCCCATACAAGCAGCTCTCGGCTAAGAGGACAGGAAAGGACTGCAGTCCGTCCCAGACGCTGCTTACCAAGCAGAGTGTGTGTCCCGGGGCCGTATCTGCCCAGGGACGAGGGGTGGAAGAGGAGCACCTCTTCTAACTTCCACGGAAGCCCCTTACGCATTCCCAGTGCCTCTGGCCCTGCGGTGGCCAACAGGCCTGCAGGAACTCTGCCCAAGACCGGTCCCTTCTCTCCCCACTTGCTGTCCTCTAGCAGGCCAGCCCTCCTCCCTCCCGGGCTTTTGCAGTTGCTGGCCCTCTCTGCCGGGAGGGCCTCCTGGCCCGGCCTCCTGTGGCTCACCCTCGCTTTCTTCAGGTCTGTGTGCAGATGTCACTCTCCCCGAGCTGCCCGTGCGAAATTACTCCTCGGAGTCCTTGCGTTATTCTTCCTCACAGCACCCAACTTGCAGTGCGTTCCTCCCTTAGGTGCTTGTTGTCTTACTGTGTCACCTTCCTTCCTGCCCTGCCCCCCGCCACCACCACAATAGCTGGGATTTTTCCTGGTGTGTCCATAGCTGTATTGCTAGTGCACAGAATTGTTAGTGCTCTGTGAATATGTGATAGGTGGGTGGGTGGGTGGATGGACAGATAGCACAAGCAGAAGTGTGTATTCTTGTAGAAAGGCCACAATGGTGTTTTAAAGGTGGCCATTAAGAGAATACACCTTGAAAGGAGAATTGCTTGAGCCCAGGAGTTTGAGGTTGCAGTGAACTATGATGACACCACTGCATTCTAGCCCAGGTGACAGAGCGAGACCCTGTCTCAAAAAAAAAAAAAAAAAAAAAAAGAGTATGGGTCTTGGCATCAGCTCTCTTGCTTCCTACCTATGTGACCTTCCCCAGTAATTTAACCTCTCTGAGCCTCAGTTTCCTCATTTGTAAGATGAGAGTAATGATAGCATCTACTTTGAGCGATGATTGTAATAATATCATTATTATTTTTGTTAGACACATACTAATGACTTAAGTAAACGGAGGCTTTTCTGGATGCACGGTATTGGTTTTCACGATCAGGCTTTTTGTGGCGAAGGACCGCACGAGCAGGAGAAAAGGAAAGTCATCAGCGTT
This sequence comes from Indri indri, assembly GCA_004363605.1. Classification (NCBI taxonomy): domain Eukaryota; kingdom Metazoa; phylum Chordata; class Mammalia; order Primates; family Indriidae; genus Indri; species Indri indri. The sequence continues at coordinate 92,922 of RJWJ010002730.1, forward strand.
TTGCACTGATCAGTCCCACTTTGTTAGTCCCTTCCCTCTTCTCTTTGCAATCAGGGCATTTGTGATTGGGTCAAAGAAAATGGCAGCTGGAGCTCAGGCTCCCAGGGCAGGTCAGGGGTGACCTGACGTGGAACAGGGGAGCACGCGGCATGGGGGAGGAGGAGGTGAGCCCATGTCAGCTTGATTCAGGGTGGGGCGTGGCCACAGCCCTGCCAGCCCAGCGGGCAGGTGCCGGACGTCCCTGTGCATGTGATTACTTCATTATGGAGCCTTTCATTGACTTGGCTGCACTGTGCTGATGAACTGAGACTGGGGACAAGAGCACATAATTGAGGGAAATAAATTCCCATCACAGGCCCGGCTGCAGCCAGGACTAAGCGCACACCTCCTCTAGGCGTGGGTGGTAGGGGGAGGGGTTCCAGTTTTTTCCCCCAGGTACATCTTCCCTTTTCTCCTTCTCTCCTTCCCTTCTTCCCTTGCAGACATTTACAAGCACTGGATGCAGGGGTAGGAAGGAGCGAGCAGCATCTTTCCAGTCCTGCCTCTGTGTCCCTGCTCGGAGCTGCTTTTCTAGAAGTCCTCTTGTGTTTGCACGCTGCCCTGTTTTCATCCACTCCGAGGGACAGGGACCTGCCGGGGCCTCCCTCATTCCCCTCACACACCTGTTCTTTCTCTCGTTTGTTCCATTGCCCTTCGTTTGCTCACCTTTATTTCTGTGTGTGCTCTCTGCTTAGATCTCGGTGAAGACAGACAAGGGGAGCACCGTCGCTGCCGTTCTTAATTGAAATTGCATTTCGTCCATCTGGTAAATGAGGCAGTGAGGTGGGTGGGGCAGAATTTTCCAGGTCTATCCACTTGCAGCTGATTCAGCACAGAGCCAGGCCTGAAGATACCAGTGCCACGAATGCATAGCAAGATCCTTAAGAAAAGAATTCAGGAACCAAAGTCATTTGCATAAAACTAAACCAAAAACCACACAACCAGCCACATGGTTTAACCACCACAAAACAAATGTCCTACTGCGATGCATTTTCTAAAAGCTGGGAAATTAGCAGCTCGGGTCACCGGAGCATCTGAAGTTGGTCATTACTAATCAGTTGTTTAAAGAGATCCCCCTGCCCCCCACCCCGTGTTTTCTGGGCCTTAAAAAACATTTCGGGGAATGTGAAGCCTGTGTGCTGCGGCCGGCGATGCACATAATGGCTGGGCTGGGGAGGCAGGGTGCCTCCGTTACCGAGGAGCGTGGGTGGCGTGAAGGCAGAGTGGAAAAGACATGGAGAGCCCTCACTTGACACCCCCTGACCTCAGCCGCTGGAACTGAATGCTGGAGAGCCAGGACTGAAATTGCAGTCACTTTAGATTATTTGGAGCGAGGAGAGGCAGGGAAAAAAGGGTCTGTTGACTACAGGAAGCTGAATTCTTCCTCTGCTGAAAAGCTTATTAGTGGAAGGGGAAAAAGCAATTACTTGGCTTTTGCTAGTTCTCTGCGGCTGGGATTCGGGGCTGTGACAGCAACCCCGTCGCCGACGCTTGGACCTCACCCTGATCCAGAATATCTAGATGGGCACTGCCCCCAAGCCATTTGGGAGTGGTACTTCTGGGATCCTCCCCCCTTCCAGAAAAGAGCATGAAAGGGAGGAGTATGCGAGTGAATGTGTGTGTGAGAGAGGGAGAAAGAGAACACTGTGACTTGTCCTGTCTTTAAACACAGTGCTTTTCTGTTGGGTATCACGTTGCCACTGGGCAGGAAGGGAACAGGGCACTATTTGCCTGGAAACGTGGCTATCTGGGGCGTTCGGGGCTGGTTTTCTGTGTGGGTTTTCATTTGGTTTGGTTTTGGCAAGCTCACTTTTTATCCTTGTTAGGCCTTTTGTCTTAAAATGTAAAGAAAAATTAAACATTGCTTTGAACAGCTATGGTGCCACTATCACGGTATCGCAGCCTCAGTATCACAGCTTTAATGAGGGAGATTCCTGCAGAGCCAGCATCCAGGGAGTGGGACGCAGGCTCCACCGTTCACACTGCCCGTGGCCCTTTCTCTGCTCGTTTGACTGTGCGAGCATCACTTTGAGCTCTTCTTCCCTCCATGGCTGAGTCCCTCATCCTCCTCTAGACATGCTCCTTTGGGCTGCCTCACTGTGTGGCCTCAGAGCCCTGTCCTCCTCTGATCCCTGGTGTCCTGGTCTGTAAAACCGAGGTGCTTGCCGTCAGCTCCACCAAACCTCTCAAGACCAGGTTAATGCAGACAGCCATCATTTCTCGTTCTTAAACCTACTGCACTTATTTTGTGCTTTCATACCTTCTCCTCGTTTGGACTACCCTGCCTATTTATCCTTTTCATATTTTCCAAAACACCTAAAGGAATTTCTGGTTTCACCACTTTAATTGTATCTAGCTAAATTTTACACAGCTAGATTTTGAGTCCAGTGACTGTTTTTATCTTTTCTTGCTTATATCTCCATTCTTCAAATTATTTCTCTTTAAGGCTCAGTTTTCTGTCTTCATTTCCTTTCTCCTGGAACATTTCCTATTCTTTCCAGCATTTTACCAAAGTTCGTTAGTGGTTGAGTCCATCCATAGGCTAACTCCTTTTAGATAGAAATTGATCTGCTTTCCCTACCATAATATATATTTAAGTTTAAGATATAATCTTGCCTAGGTTTTTTTTTTTTTAAGTATTTCATTGGTTACTGTCTAAATCATCTTCCTCCTCCTCCTATTTGAAGATGTTGCTTGGTAAGTGGGGAATCACTTTACTCTTCCTAATCATTGGGTGGTCTCAGCTTCAATATTGCATCACTCTTTGGCTAGTTCACCTTCACACCCTTGGCAGGTTTTACGTCTTGCCCTGCTATCAGTCTTGGCCTTACACAGTGAAACAAAACCTTTCACGTGTTTCTAGTTTCCTTTCCTTATTTGCTTTCTACCTAGGGTTCATGTTAGACTTGGAAAAAGTTGCCCACTTAGGAAAGTTTGGGAAGGATTCTGACCTAAGGATTTCCCTGTCAGCGGATTTCTAGTACTTC
>RJWJ010002731.1:0-54698 GCA_004363605.1 Indri indri
GGATACAGCTGGAATGCATTCTACTAAGTGAAGTATCCCAAGAATGGAAAGACAAGCACCACACGTACTCACCATCGAATTGGTATTAACTGATCAACACATAAGTGCACATATAAGAATAACATCTACTGGATGTCGGGCGGGGGGAGGGTGGGGAGGAGGGGACGGGTATATGCATACACAAAGAGTGCAATGCGCACCACCTGAAGGATGGACATATTTGAAACTCAGACTTGGGGGGGGGCAAGGGCAACACACGTAACCTAAACATCTGTACCCCCATAATATGCTGAAATAAAAAAAAATAGTGTAGATTGTTAGAATGGATTCAAAAAACAAGCTCCAACTAAATGCTTTCTACAAGAGCCACACTTTAGGTTAAAAAATACAAATTGAAAGTAAAAGGATGGAAGAAATACCACATGAACAGCAATCATAGAAAAGCTGGATGTCTACATAAGCACCACACAAAAGACTTTAAAACACAAAAATGGTTACTATAGATAAAGAGGGACGTTTTAAAATGACAGATGTGCCAGACTATCAGGAAGATTTAACAATTATAAACATATGTACTTAAACAACATATCCCCAAATATATGAAGCAAAAACTAATAGAATAGAAGGGAGAAATAGACAATTTAGCAATAATAAAGACTTCAGTTATCTCACTTTATTTTATTTTACTTTATTTTAAAATTTCTTGTTTTTTAAATTTCAGAGTATTACGTGGTACAAACGCTTTGGTTACATAAATTGCCTTTGTACCATCTGAGTTAGAGCTACACGAGTGCCCATCTCCCAAACAGCATGCACCGCACCTATTAGGTGTGAGTTTACCCAACCCCTCCTTACCCCTCCCATCTGCCTGACACCCAATGAATGTTACTTCCCATATTTGCACATAAGTGTTGATCACTTAGTACCAATTTAATGGTGAATATATGTGGTGTCTATTTTTCCAATCTTGTGATATTTCACTTGTAAGAATGGGCTCCAAATCCATCCAGGATAATAAAAGAGGTAGTTCACCATTATTTTTTATGGCTGAGTAGTACTCTATGGTATACATATACCACTTTTGGTTAATCCATTCGTGTATCGATGGGCACTTGGGTTGTTTCCACACCTTTGCAATAGTGAATTGTGCTGCTATAAACATTCACGTGCAGATATCTTTTTTATAGAATGTCTTTTTTTCCTTTGGGTAGATGCCTAATGGTGGAATTGCTGGATCAAATGGTAGTTCTACTTTTAGTTCTTTGAGGTATCTCCATACTACTTTCCATAGAGGTTGTTCTAGTTTGCAATCTCACCAGCAGTGTATGAGTGTTCCTATCTCTCTGCATCCATGCCAATATTTGCTGTTTTGTGACTTTTTGATAAAAGCCGTTCTCACTGGAGTTAAGTGATATCTCACTGTGGTTTTGAATTGCATTTCTCTGATGATTAGAGATGTTGAGCATTTTTTCATATGTTTGTTGGCCATAAGTATATCTTCTTTTGAAAAGTTTCTGTTCATGTCCTTTGCCCACTTTTTAATAGGGTTGTTTGATTTTTTTCTTGTTTTTTTTTTTTTTCAGCATATTATGGGGGCACAGATGTTTAGGTTACATATGTTGCCCCTCCCCCCCATCCAAGTCTCAAGTGTGTCCATCTCTTGGATGATGCACATTGCACTCTTTGTGTATGCATATACCCGTCCGCTCCTCCCCCTCCCCCCCCAACATCCAATAGATGTTATTCTTATATGTACACTTATGTGTTGATCAGCTAATACCAATTTGATGGTAAGTACATGTGGTGCTTGTTTTTCCATTCTTGGGATAGAGGTGCTATATCACCATTGTTTCTTAAAGCTGAATAGTACTCCATGGTATACATATACTACATTTTATTAATCCATTCATATATTGATGGACACTTGGGTTGTTTCCGCATCTTTGCAATTGTGAATTGTGCTGCTATAAACATTCGGGTGCAAGTGTCTTTCTTATAGAGTATCATTTGTTCTTTTGGGTAGATGCCCAGTAATGGGATTGCTGGATCAAATGGTAGCTCTATTTGTATCTCTTTAAGGTATCTCCATATTGTTTTCCACAGAGGCTGCACTAGTTTGCAGTCCCACCAGCAGTGTATGAGTGTTCCTATCTATCTGCATCCATGCCAACATTTATTGTTTTGGGACTTTTTTGATAAAGGCCAGTCTTACTGGAGATAAGTGATATCTCATCGTGGTTTTGATTTGCATTTCCCTAATGATTAGAGATGTTGAGCATTTTTTCATATGTTTGTTTGGCCATAAGTATATCTTCTTTTGAAAAGTTTCTGTTCATGTCCTTTGCCCACTTTTTAATGGGTTGTTTGATTTTTTCTTGTTGATTTTCCTGAGTTTTATATGGATTCTAGTTATCAGGCCTTTATTGGGTATATAGCATGCAAATAATTTCTCCCATTCTGTAGGTTGTCTATTTGCTCTAGTGATAGTTTCCTTGGCTGTGCAGAATCTTTTTAATTTGATCAGGTCCCATTTATTTATTTTTGTTGCTGCTGTGATTGCTTTTGGGGTCTTCTTCATAAGTTCTTTGCCTGGGCCAATGTCTTTAAGAGTTTTTTCAACATTTTCTTCTAGAATTCTTATGGTTTCATGCTTTAGGTTTAAGGCATGTTATCTATCGTGAACTGAGTTTTGTGAGAGGTGATAGGTGTGGATCCTATTTCAGTCTTCTTCATGTGGCTATCCAATTTTCCCAGCACCATTTATTGAAGAGGAATTCTTGTCCCTGTTGTATGCTTTTGTCTGCTTTGTCAAAGATCACTTTAAATAACAGAACAGCTAGGCAGAAGATCAACAGGAAAATACAAAACTGAAAAACACTATAAAACAGCTAAACCTTTCTATAGACTACATCTATAGATACTATATCCAACAAATCAGAATCTACACTGTTCTTAAGAATGCATGAAAAATCCTCCCGTGTAGACCATATACTAAGCCATAAAACAAGCCTCAATAAATTTAAAAGAATAGAAATAATACAAAAGTGTTCTGCCAACGCAACTGAATAAAATAAAAATCAATAATCGAAGAAATTTGGGAAAGTGACAAATACTTGGAAATTGAACAATACACTCTTAAATAACCAACAGGTCATAAGAAAATTAAAACTAAAAAATTAAATTAAAAATTAAATTAAAAAATTAAAATTAAAAAATTCCTTGATATTAATAAAAATAAAAACAAACCATAATAATATTTTTGTAACTAAAGCAGTGCTTAGAAGGGAAATTTTAGCTGTAAACATCTGCATTAAAAAAAAAATCAATAACATAACTTTCCATCTTCAGGCACTGGGAAAAGAAGGACAAACTAACCCAATGGCAAGCAGAAAAAAAGGAAATAGTAGTGATTAGAATGGTAATTAATGCAATAGAAAAGAGAGAAACAGTAGAGAAAAATCAATGAAACCAAAAGTTGGTTCTTTGAACAAATTAACAAAACTTTAAAATCTTTAGCTAAACTGACAAAGAAAAAAAGAAAAGACTCACCACTAAAATCATGACTGGAGAGGAAATATTTCTACCAACCTTATAGAAATGATCAAAAGAATATAAGGGAATTCTGTAAACAAATGGATGCCAGCAAGTTAGCTAATTTAAATAAAATAAGCAAATTCTTAGAAAGCCACAAAGTAATGAAACTTACACAAGAAGAAATAGAAAATCAGAATGCCTCTTCACGGAGCAAAGGTATTGAATGTCATTATAAATATTTCCAAAAAGAAAAGCCCAAGCCAGATTTTCTAGTCACCTACTCATCAAACATCAACTGGTGAATGTATAAATAAATTGTGGTAGGTCTATGCTATGGAGTACTATTAAGCAACAAAAAAGAATGAAGAACTGACGTGTGCTATAATACAACATGATGACTCTTGAAAGCATAATGTTAAGTGAAAGAAACCAGTCACAAAAGACCATATATTGTATGATTCCATTTATATGAAGATCCAAAATAGGCAAATCTATAAAAACAGAAAGTAGATTAGTGGTTGCCTAGGTTGAAGTGGGGGGATTGGTAGGTGGTTGCTGGAGGAGTGGGTACAGAGTTTCTTTTGGGGATTATAAAATGTTCTAACATTGGATTGTGGTGATGGTCACACAATTCCGAACATACTAAAAGACATTTAATTGGACACATTAAATGGGTGAAGTGTATAGTATGTAAATCATATTCTCAATAAAGACATTTTTTTTTTAAAAGCCATTTCCACAGAAAAAGTTGGAATTAAAAGCCAAGTTTTTATTTCAAAGGAAATACTAATCTAAAGGGGTTAACCAGAGAGAGTTCAACCGAAGGTGATGAAGACAGCACACCGGTCAGTATGAACACTAAGGCCCTGAAAAAGAGTACCCTAGGAATGGATCAAAACTGAAATCCCAAAGACTAAAATGTTAGAAACACAGGAAGTTACTGAGCACTGAGTTTAATTAATGATTAGCAAAGAAAATAAGCCATGAGCAATAGCATATCTGAGAGGCTTGACTCTTTCAGACATAGCTCTTTGAACTCTTTTTCCAGTACTGGGATGCAGTTTAGTGTTGGGATGAGTAATGCTGAGTGCACGCAAGGCAAGGCAGAAAGAAGTCACTGAGTTTGGGAATCTCTTACTTTTAATGTCTTGCAAGCCCAGAACCTTATCTGGTCAAATGACTGATATTCATTATTTATCCCAGCTGAAGCCCATAGTTATAGGATAATTTATGATAAATGATCTAGATAGACTAGGTATATCCAGCTAAAAGCAGCCCTAGAAAAGAAACCATTACAATGCAGCCCCTCAGGTCTCTCATTCATTCTTTAGCTAGTAAATTCCATCAGTCAAAATTTTCAAGGAGTTGTGGTAAAGATCAAAATTGCCTTAGGCATCCCTTAGGATAAACAAATTGTAGACTCATGAACCCTTTTCTTCCTCATAGCCATAAGGCCTATTTTTTAGGGTGCCTACAATTCTCCCGGTTGTTGGGGAAGAGGTTTGAGCAATTCAGGGAATTATGCAGGCTTACTCTTATGTCAAATCTTTACTTAAGTTTTATAAATATATGCATATATCAAATAATAATCATGATGGAATCGCCACATTGGCTCTATATTATAAGATGGCATACACAAATTTGAAAATCTTCAGATGTGAGCAACCATGATGATGAGAAAACTCAAAACCATGACATGAGACAAGTCCGAAAAACTGGAAGGTATTTCATCTGGAGGTGAAAAAAATTGGCTTCAGAAGAGAAAATGTGTTTGCTAAGGAGGGAGCATAATATATATCTTCAATATCCTGTCTATGAAAGAGGGGTTAAACCCTTATGTGTGAACTCAGGAAACAATGAGTAGAACCAATAAAGACTGTATTCTAATGGTCAAAAGATGTAAGGTGTTGTCTTGGGAGATAAGGAACTTCCCACTATGCGGCTAATGACGTGTAGACTGAACTGTCTCTAATCAGAAACACTGTAGATGAATTCAGCATGGACTATGTGGTGCATTGACCATACTTCCTGCTTTGCCCATGACAGTGGCGGTTTGCTCTTTAATCCAGGTACAATTGTTAACGGGGTTCTTTTTACTCTCAAAAGTGCTCCAGGACGTGATATGGTGACTTACTTAGAACAGTAATTTCTCACCTCTGGTTAAATATTACAGTAAGCTAGAAAGCTTTTAAAAAGTACTGATGCCTAGACATTGCCCCCAAACCATATAAAATCAGAATCTTGGGGATGAGTTGCAGCCATCAGTAATTATAAAAGGTTCCCAAGTAATTCTAACGTGCAGCAGGGGTTGAGGATCCCTTTCCTGGGAAATCTTTCCTTCTATTCCAATCTTAAGTAGATACTATTATTCTATTTTGTGATAATATATGTTGTACTCCACAAAGAAAGCAAATCTTGGAACTGTGCTGTTATTATAAATACAGTAGGGTATAAAACAAACTGAAACATAAATTGTCATGTTTTTCTAATTCCATGTATATGCTTTTATTTCCTACCAAAAAAGAGTCCCTTTTCATCCCCTCCAAAAACCTGATGACACTTTTAAGCTTACGTTTTCTTTTATCAAATGAAAAATAGATCATATAAAGCTTTTATTCCTTGGGAAAACCTGAGTCCATGAAGATTTTTACACTACGCTTACACTCTTCCTTTAATGAGGTAATTATTCTGTCAAGTGTTGGGCTAAGAGGTTTACCATGTGTGCAACATTGAATTAAATTGGCGCAGAGTAGATACAGCAGTTGTTGAGCTTTCTTATTAGTTTATTAGATTTGATCCTTTGAAATATTTTACCACTTAGCTAGGAGCCTTCGAATTCACTTTAATGAGCCTAGTCCTTTATCAGCTGCTTCTTGAAAATGATTTTACTTCTTATCCTGGCTGTCAAATGATTGTGGGCCACGTGCTAATAATGTATTTTTCATTTGGTAATTCCTGAGAGGAAAAATAAAACCCACTCCGGTCAATTGTTTCCATGGAACTTTCATTTAAGTGATGAAGATGTATGGTAAGGATTGGAAAACACCATGTATAAGTCCCAAATGACATTTTAAGAGATAAAATTCACCCAAGATTTCTGAAATGTTAACAGGAATATATTTTATAAAGTTAATACCATTTCATACACATTTTAAGAGAGGCATCGTGCCTCTGTTTTGTTTTATTAGGAAGCAGAAAGTGAGAGCTAAAATTAATGGATTTTCAAAAAAGATTAAATATCGTGTCTATTTCCCTGTCATGCTCTGGAATCATTGTTCTCTGACCTGAAATCTTCAGCTGAAATACTGAAAATCCTTCACTTGCAACATTTGCTTTGAAGAATGGGTAACTTGATTCAGAGAATCCAACCCTGTTTTCAATTCTTGATATAATGATTTGCTCTTGCCATCGGACGTGGTAGGCAGCTGCCACTCTTCATCTCTTTCTCTGTGTGCTCTCATGTACTTCATTTACCCCAAAGCCTCAGAAAACACATGAGCAGACTGGAAACCACACGGTATAATCATTTAATGAAACAGAACAAAATTAGTCCCCAAAACAACTGGCGCTAAAAACTAAATTCATGTAGGAAAGGCGTTTTATCCCTACTTGTCTTTCAGATGTCTAATCATTTTCTGGCTCCCTCTGGCTTACCTGATGACAGAGTGGATCTTTTCCTGTAAAAAAGACAAAAAGACTGGATAACTGTGTGAAGCAAAGTGAAATAAGTCATGTTCACGCTATTCTGTCTTGCTGTTTGGTCCAAATCAATTTTATAACTTTTATGCTTAATAGATTTAAGTTAGGTCTTGGTAGAAAAGCAGAATTAGCATGACTAGAAGGATCATGTACATTTATGATTATTTCTGTTTTAGTTGGTTGAATAATATTATATTAGCTCTTTGGTTTCAAGAATTTCTGACAGGCAATCCAATATGTTTGTGTTCAGAAATCTCTTCAAGGAGGAACCCCCTTCTTTCTGAACTAGTCCTGGAATAAGTAATAAATGCCATTCTTGTTTCCTACTGATAGCAATTTTCACAACCTTCTCTCAGAGTTTTCTCTGACACAGAAACACAGATGAGCCATCTTTAACCATTAGACATTTTCCTTTTCAGCCTTCCAACTAACTCTTTTGTGTTTATGTTTGTGTGTATATATGCACATATGTATGCATTTATTTAGTGGCGTGGCTATTTATTTGTACCCCCACCTTATTCTGGAATGAATAAAAGGTGGCTTGTGAGAATATAGAAAATATATCAAAATTATAGAAGTTAATGGCAATGAAATAATAAAAAAAAATGAGACATAGATTGGAGCTAATAGTGATTATAATATGCATAACCTAATAACCTATTCACTTGTTAATGAGTGAGCTATAATTTGATTCTAAGGAGCCAACTTAAAAAAAATAAACCTGGTTAGTTACACAATTCACAGGGATGATAAGATAAAATCAAAGAAATTTCTCAGGAGATGCACAATTAATCTTAATGCTGAGACCAGTCAGTCCTTTCTCCCTGGAGTTTTTTATTTTTATAATTGTTCTATTTTACTATTAGTTATTGTTAATCTCTTACTGTACCTAATTTATAAATTAAACTTTATCATAGATATGTATGTATAGAAAGAATAATATAATAATAGGTTTTGATACTATCCAAAGTCTTATGCATTTACTGGGTGTATTGGACCATATCCCCCACAGAATAGGGGGGACCACCATATTTGTGTTTTAGCATTTCTAGGATCTTTTCCACATTGCTCAAGAATTACAATACAGAAGCTAACCTAGCATTGGGACTCAATGGAGAGAAATAAAATTTTTTGTCTTGTCAGGTCATTGATTTTATGACACTGACTTATTTTTCCCCAGGCTTTAGAAATCTTTCCAACTTTTATCCCTCTTTTTCTCTGTTTTGTTTTGAGACTCTCTCTGAGGAATCTCTTATAGATTTTTTTTTTTTTCCAACAAAGGTTAGAAGCCTCTTGGGAGCCTTTCAAGAGTGCATGAGAATGACAGAGTAAAGAACAGAGTTTGTTCTCAGAACAGTATAACACTATTATATATACAGAAACCATTATTTGGATTATTGAAGATATATGTGGATATTGATAATTAAGATGATAATTGAGAGAAATGTTACCATGATGCAGAGAGAAAAAGCCTCTGTGATTGACTGTTTTCCCAATTCTTAGAGAAAATTTTATAGGGCTAGAAAATATGTTTTTATATTTTAACTTAGGAACTTTATTATACTGATAGTATGTTTATTTTCTGTTTCCATTAGGAACATTGTATTAATAGTAGAATCGAGGCACCTGAAATGTAAACATCTATTGCATTTGGAGTAGTTCTAGCTTAACCAAAATTTCCAGCATCCTATAATCCATTATGTGTACACTTACAATTCCAGTTAAAACATTTATTAAAGTGTTGAGACAGTAGTCTCCTTAAAAATAAAATGAATTGGATGACAAGAATGTCTTCAATAATTAGACCAATCCTCCCACCCCTTCTTTCTCCAGTACCTTTGTTAGGTGCTATCAACCTAGTACTTCATATTAAGAGAGCTTAGGAGATTTCTTAAGAATGTTACTTAAAAGAAAGAAAAAGAAAGAACTATTTTTTTTTGTTGGATAAATAAGGCTGAGACATTACAGAGACATTATGAATTTCCAAGTATGAAAATTGTATTTTAGGAAAGATAAATGGTGGGTACCAATCTAACCTAACCTGTATTTCTTGTCTTACAAAATCGCCATTCATCTGTGTGGGTAGAGAACAGTTTTATATGTGTTACTTCAGGTCCTTCTATAATCATCTCCAAAAAAATAGGTGCAAATTGTAGAACTGCAGTAAACTAAAATGGTTTCCCTTTTAAACAAAGGCTTTCTAATTTGAGTTTTATAGACAGAAAAAGAAAAATGAAAATTGCATCAATTATCCAGTCTTTTCTTTTCTCACCCTGGCATGCAATGTAAAATATTCTCATGGTTGGAGAGTTCTCTTTTAGTATATTTGGAGATGAGTGTGACCTGCCTTCTCTTGGACCATGACTGACTGCTGTCAGTCCCCAGATTATGACTTGTTTTTTGAAATTTATTTGCTGTGTTTGTTATGAAGGTTCAAAGTGGAGCTCACAATATTAACTGAACAGGCAGGTGGGCACTGCAGCAGCCCACCCTTTCTGAGAAGCTCAGATATGTTATAGAGTTCTTCCTACACGCTCGTGTCCACTGGCAGTCTCTCCTTAACTGTTCCATTTTGCAAAATCTGCTAAGTCGTAATTAGTTGATTTTTTCTTCACCAGTTTATTTATTATTAAGATTTATTTGGGGAAGTGGAGAACTGACTAATATGGACTCTATTACTTTAACCTACTTAGTATAACAAAATTTGACTAATAGAGATCAGCAAATTTTCTGGCAGGTCCTTATGACTAGCTCAAACTATTTCTGTTTTTTAAAAAATTTATTCAAGAAGTATTTATTGAGGCTTACCATGTACCAGGTGCTTTTTTAAGTGCTGAGCATACAACTCTGGAGAAAAACAGACCATGCCACTATTCCAATGGAAGTGCATTTTAGGGATGGGAGATAATAAACAGCTAATCGTATATGTCAAGAGGTAATAAATGCTAAGAACAAAAATAGAGCAAGGCAATGGGATCAGATAATGCTGCAGTGTGTGCTATTTTGAATAAGGTCACCTGGAAAGTCCTCTTTGATAACTTGTAATTTGAACTAAAGCCTAAATGAAGTGAAGAAAGTCATGCGGATATCTGGGGGAAAATGCTTCTGACAGTGGGAACAGCAAGTGGAAAACTCTGAGGCAGGTGTGTGGTCATCCTATTGAAGGTTTAGCAAAGAGGTCAGTGTGGCTGAAGTGGATTTAGGGAGGGTAAATGTGATGGATGAGACAAGGGAGAAAGGGAGGTGGGAAGAGAGCAAGTCTAGTCATGTAAGTCATGATTAGGCTTTAGATTTTATTCTGATTAGCCAAGTGAGATGAGATTGGAAGTTTTTAAAAAAATTTTAACTGACATAAAATAATTTTACATATTTATGGGGTATATAGTCATGTTTCGACACATATAATGTATAGTGATCAGATCAGGGTAATTAGCATACCATCATCTCAAACATTTAACATTTCTTTGTGTTGGGAACATTCGATATCCTTCTTTTAGCTATTTGGAACTATATAATATACCATTGTTCACTATGGCCATCCCGTAGTGGTATAGAACACTAGAACTTATTCCTCCTATCTAAATGTAATTTTGTATCCTTCAACAAATCTCTCCCTATGCCCCTCTTCTCCCTACCATTCCCAGCTTCTGGTGACCCGTGTTCTTCTTTTTACTTTTATGATTTTAATATTTTTTAACTTCCACACATGAGTGAGAGCATGCACTGTTTAACTTTCTGCTCCTGGCCTATTTCACTTAACATAATGTCCTCCAGTTTCATTCATGAAATTAAAAAACCTAGAGGAAATGGATAAATTACTGAACATATGGAACCTACCAACACAGAAATAGAAAACCTGAACAGACAAATAATAAGTAATGAGAGTGAATCACTAATAAGAAATCTCTTAACAAAGAAAAGTCCAAGGACTGGATGGTTTCACCACTGAATTCTACTAAACCTTTAAGAAGGAATTAATATCCATTTTTCTCAAACTATTTTAAAAAATGGAAGTGTAGGGAGTTCTTCCTAACTCATTCTACAAGGCCAGCATAACCCTGACACAAAAATCAGAGAAAGAAACAACCACAAAAAAAGACTACAGGTCAATATTCCTGATGAACATAGATGTGAAAATCCTCAACAAAATACTTGCAAACTGAATCCAACAACACACCAAAAAGATAAGACACCGTGATCAAATGGAATTTATCTCAGGAATGCAAAGATAGTTTAATATACAAAAATCAATAAAGGTGATGCATTGCATCAACAAAATGAAGCACAAAAAAACCAAATGATCAACTCAGTAGATGCAGGAAAAATGTTTGATAAAATTTAACATCCCTTTATGATAAAAAAAATCTCAATGTTAGGTATAGAAGGAAAGTATCTCTCATAATAAAGGCCATATATGACAAACTCAAAGCTTTTCCTCTAAGAACTATAATAAGACAAGTATGCCCACTCTCACCTCTCTTATTCAACATAGTATTGGAAGTCCTAGCCAGAGCAATTAGGCAAGAGAAAGAAATAAAACGCACCCAAATTGGGAAGGAAGAAGTCATATTTTCCCTGTTTGCAGAAGACATGATCTTATTATGTAGAAAAACCTTAAAGACTCTACCAAAAACTCTTAGAATTGATAAGCAAACTCAGTAAAGTTGCAGGTACAAAATCAATATACAAAAATCAGTGATGTTTCTATACATGAACAATGAACTAGCTGAAAAAAAATCAAGGTGGCAATCCCATTTACAATAGCTATAAAAAAATACCTAGGAATAAATTTAACCAAGGAGGTGAAAGCCCTCTACAAGGAAAACTATGATTCATTGATGAAAGAAATTGAAAAGGATACAAACAAATGGAAAGACATTCCATGCTCATTCATCAGAAGAATTAATATTATTTAAATGTCCGTACTACCCAAAGCAATCTACGGATTTAGTGTAATCCCTATCAAAATCCAATGACATTCTCTACAGGAATAGAAAAAGAATCTTATACTTTGTATGAAACCGCAAAAGACTATAAATAACCAAAGCAATCCTGAACAAAAAGAACAAAGTTGGAGGCATCACATAACTAGACTTCAAAATATACTGTAAGGCTATAGTAACCAAAACAGCATGGTACTGGCATAAAAGCAGAGACAAAGACCAATGGAACAGATTAGAGAACTCAAGAAGTTAATCACATATCCACAACAAACTGATTTTTGGCAAAGGCACCAAGAACGCTCATCAGGGAAAGGACAGTCTCTTTAATAAATGGTGCTGGAAAAGCTAGATATCCAAAAGCAGAAGAATGAAACTAGACCCCCCCCCCTCCACTGTTCACTATATACAAAAATCAACTCCAAATGGATCAAGGAACTAAATTTAAGACCCAAAATGATAAAGCTACTAGCAGAAAACATAGAGCAAACAGTTAAGGACATTGGTCTGGGAAAAGGTTTTATGACTAACACCTCAAAAGCACAGGCAACAAAAGCAAAAATAAACAAGTGGGATTATATCAAACTGAAAAACTTCAGTTTTATTGCAAAAGAAGCAATCAACAGAGTGAAAAGGCAACCTATAGATGGGAGAAAATATTTGCAAACTATTCATCTTACAGGGGACTGATATACAGAATATACAACTGAAACATCTTTACAGAAAAAACAAACAATTTGATTAAAAAATGGTCAAATGATCTGAATAGACATTTCTCAAAAGAAGATATATAAATGGCCTTGAAATATATCAAAAATGCTCAACATCACTCATCATAAGGGAAATGGAAATTAAAGCCACAATGAGATGTCATCTCACTCTAGTTAGGATGGCTATTATCAAAAGGACAAAAACAGATGTTGGCAAGGATGCAGAGGAAAGGAAACTCTTATACACTGTTGGACATGTAAATTAACACAGCTACTATGGAGAACAGTATTCCTCAAGAAACTACAAACAGAACTACCATGTAATCCACCAAATCCATTATTGGATATTTATCCAAAGGAATGATAATTAGTATGTTCAGGAGACATCTGCACTCTTATGTTTTTATAACACTATCCACAATAGCTCAGATGTGTAATCAACCTAGGTATCCAAAGACAGATAAATGGATAAAGAAAATGTGGTACATATACACAATGGAATACTATTCAGCCATAAAAAAGTGTGACATCCTGTCGTGTGAGATTGGAGGCTTTTGGATTTGGAAATGTGAGGGTACTATGTTCTTTATAAAAGTTTGCTGAAGTATTGACAAAACAGATTGAGTAGAGTGGATTCAAGAAAGAATGGGATGACAAGGAGTGGAGAAAATTAGTATAGACGATGCTTTGGGGGAGTTTCTATAAATGGAGCAGAAAATGTTGATAAGATAGAGGAAGGGTTTGTTCATTTAGTTTAAAGTGTTTATTTTAAAATGGGATTATGTTACAACACTTTTGTGTGCCTAGGCAAGCAAGAATAGAGGAATGGAGCAAGAACTCTATTAACTGGTCCCTACCTAAGCCCCTTATGGGTTGGGACTCTGAAAAACTACACATAATTGAAAGGGCAACCAGAGGCAGACTAGAATTCATAGGGACTAGAGTCCAGCTCAAATCACCTCTGTTTTTAATCTTTATTATTGCATCAAAGAAATGCTCTGGAATTGCCAAAACAAGTACCAAGTGTAAATTTCCTATGGAGAAAAATAATATCATACTGTGCCTTAAATTATTTCTGCAATTTGTCGTATAATATGTCTGGCACTCAATCAAAATATCCAGGCATGTGAAGGTGCAAGATAATGTGGCTAAAAGCAAATAAAAATATTATACAAAAGGAAAAGATTCAGAGATGGTCCAGATAACAGTGTTATCATACTCAGACTTGAAAAACACCATGCCAAATAGTTCTGTTGAAATTAAAAAAAAAGTTGGAGAACTCTTGCAGAGGACTGCAAATAGTAAAGATGAACAAAAGGAAGTTTTACAACTGCAGAAGTCATTATTTGACATCCAGAATTAAGTTGATAAGTTCAACAATAGATTTTATGCCACTGGAGAGAGAATTAGTGAACTAAATAGTAAGTTGAAAAAAATAAAGAAGTCATCAGTCTGAAGCATGGAGAGACCAAAGAATAAAATAAATGAAAAAAAGTGTAAAAAGATATAAGAAATATAGTGAATAGAGCCCCAGAAAGAATTTGAACAATATTTGGAAAATTGATAGTTGGGAATGTTCCAAATATGATCAAGAGCATAAAATTAAAAATTGAAGCCCTACAAACTGGCAGAGTAAGTAAAAAAGAAAGCTACACCTAAGATTATCATAGCAAAACAGCAACCTCTCCCCCCCAAAATATTAAAGCAGCCAAATGGAAAAGGAAATATTACCATATTAACATCAAAGGACAACAATAAAACTGACAGCTGCTTCTCAAAATCAACAGTGGAAACCAATTGACTCTTTAGGTTACTGAGAGAAAATAACTGCTGAGTTCATATTTTATACCCAGTTAAGATAACCTTCAAAAATCGTGGTGACATAAATATGTTTTGGAACAAATACAAACAGAAGTCATCAACAGCAGTCACTCCTGCAAGATTCTGGGAAGAATGACATAGGTAGGTAAATATAAGCTAAAATTGAGCATATAAACAAAAGCTATGATGTCTTTTAAGGCTTTAAATATATGGAGTTAAAATAAGCCACAAGAAGTAGAAAGAGAGTAAATAAAGATCTCCTACATTGTGAAGAGATAGAACTATCAATATACATTAGGCTTGAATAAGTCAAGAATGCATTTTATAACCTTAAAGAAAACAGGTAAAAGATTAGTATAACTTCTAAGACAATAGGGATAGTAACAGTTACTATAAGAAAGGTAAGAAAAATTATTAATATGGAACCAATAGAAAACAAATAGATTTAAATAATGGATTTTAAAAAGTAATTTAATTACATTAAATTTGAATTAAAGGACAGATATTCTCATACAGGATAATAAAATCAAGTCCAATGATAAGCGGGTTAGAAGAGATATGAAAATAGCATGTAGAAAGATTGAAAGTAAAAAGATAGAAAAGCTATGGCATGTATTAGCTAAAGAAAGTTGGCTTAGCTATATTACTTTTAGACCAAATGTACTTAAAGCAAAAAACTTTACTAATGATAATATAAGACTGCAATGCTAAAAGGTTTAGTTCACCAGAAAGATATAAATATTATAAATTTGAATGTGCCTAATAACATAACCTGAAGATATATAACAAAGAAATACAGAAAAAAAGAAATCTGCGATCACAGTGGGGCATTTTAATAAGCCTCTCTCAGGATCTGATAAAACCAACAGAGCAAAAGTCAGTAAGGTTACAGAAGAGTTGAACAAAACAATTAGCAAAATTGATATTTTAGAACGCTGATTCTAACAACTATAGTATGCATAAAAAATTCACCCAAATTGCCCATAAGGTGGGTTTAAAGAAAGTCTCAACAAATTTCAGAGAATTAAAAACATGGAAGACATGTTCTCTGATCATAGTGGAATTAGGCTAGAAGCCAATCACACAGAGACAACTAGAAAGTTACCATATGTCTGGAAATTAAAAAATAATTTACTTATAAATAATTCATGGATCAAAGAAGAAATCACAATGTTAATTAGGAAATATATTGAACTAAATGATACTAAAAAGAAAGCATCACATCTTGTGGATGAAACCAAAGCAGTGCTTATAAGGAAACACATTAGCAAAGAAGCAAGACTTGAATCAATGATCTAACCATCTACATCAAACATTACAGAAAGACTAGAGGATAATGATAGGCACCTGAATCCAGCTCTCCTCGTACATCCTCTCCCTAAATCATAAGATCAATGAGAGCAAATCAAATCTCGCATGAGCCACACTTTCACTGTTTCTAGGTGGCAGAGACCACTATGACCTCTATATTTCCTAGAACTAGAGGAATAAGCAACAATTTCCAGCAGAGCTTGCATTATTGCTATAAAGCCAAGAGTGTAGAGAGTCGGGAAAAGTGGCTTAGGGGTCCACAAATAAAAGAGAAGAGAGGGGCTGGGCGCGGTGGCTCACACCTGTAATCCTAGCACTCTGGGAGGCCGAGGCGGGCGGATTGTTTGAGCTCAGGAGTTCGAAACCAGCCTGAGCAAGAGCGAGACCCCGTCTGTACTAAAAAAAATAGACAGAAATTATCTGGACAACTAAAAATATACAGAAAAAAATTAGCTTGGCATGGTGGCGCATGCCTGTAGTCCCAGCTACTTGGGAGGCTGAGGCAGGAGGATTGCTTGAGCCCAGGAGTGTGAGGTGGCTGTGAGCCAGGCTGACGCCACGGCACTCACTCTAGCCAGGGCAACAGAGTGAGACTCTGTCTCAAAAAAAAAAAAAAAAAAAAAGAGGAGAGAGGGACAGAGGATGTGGATGAGGCAGAGACAAAATCACCTTCACAACAAGCAAGTCCAACACTAAGGGCCAAACACTCAACAGTGATCTGGGACTTGGTCGTTCATAGCACCAGCTACAGGGAAGGAATTTAAAAGCCTCTAGAAGTGGCAGGCTCAGAGAAACATTGCTTCTGGGGGTAATTAGATAAGTAGAGAAGGTATGAAGGGGCTGGGGGAAGAAGGAAAGGCGAGGGGAAATTAGGTCAGTCTTATCCACAAGCCCCTCTTGAGGAATCTAACAGATGAATTTCTTCCAGCCTAGAGAAACCATGGAAAACTTCAGCAAAGTGACAAATAGTGAGCATTTACTATATTTAGTTGCAGAGCTAAGACTAAAACAACGGGTTGGAAAAATAGTGTTTAGACATTGTGTTCTGACAAAGTAGAAATAATGCAACTAAGCAACTAGGAGGTAAATGTAAACTGAGTCTAGCATGCAGCTCCTCCTAAAGGCAGCCTCTGTTGTCCTTTTTTATTTCTTTGTACAATCCAGAGTTTCTTGCTTCTCTGCATCTCTCGTAAGTTTTTGTTGAAAACTGGCCATTTTATATGTGATAAAAACACATTACATAAAATTTACTGTGTTAACCATTTTTTTAAGTATGCAGTTCGGTAGTGTTAAATACATTCAACGATAGATCTCCAGAACTTTTGGAATTTTTTAATGGCCTCATTATAAAATCCAAACTAGTATCAAAATACTGACTTTTAATTTAGATGTATATATTGAGTAAGCTTGTAATTAGAATTTTATGCACCATCGGAAATTTGGACTTTTTTTTAAGAGACTGATTTGTAAGAGGAGTTTTCTGTACAAAGGCAATTCTGGCGTTTTTCTTACTTGTCTCTCTTTATGATCAAATTATGACATGAATTTTAAGTCTGCCTTCTTTATTTCAGATGTTAATTTTAGTTAACTCCATGTAGAGGTTCACAGTCATAGTTGTGGATGGGTCCAGTTGCTGCTGCACTACAAACGCATGAAATGAATATGATTAAATTACACCTCTGGTGGCCTTTGGAGAGTCTCTAATCAGTGTATGCCAATAGCAATGGCAGAAGACGTGAACGAGGCTCTAAAATGATAATAGTATTGGCCGTCTTCACATATCAAGATAAACGACTTTAGGGCTTTGACTCCAGACTTGAACTTCAACCTGAACCAACAAAATAAAAAAATGATTTCAGAAAATGAGTGTATTAGGAGAGATGAATAAGTCCTTGAATGTTAAATATTCATACCTCAAGAGGCAGCTTGAACTTGGCACGTTAGAGCTAACTGGAGCCAGGCAGTCAGGGATGTTGGTTGCAGGGGTTACGCCGTCTCTCCTGGGAACGGGTCTGAAGATGGGGTGTGCAGGCCCAGCTGTAGGCTGCCTGTACCTTCGCAGTCTTCCTGTGGCCCCTGTCTGGGTCTCTTCTTTTCCTTCTGGCTGGACCTCATTTCCTGTTGCTACTATGGTCACATTCTTGTTGTTAGCTGTCTGCCAAGGCATCAGAGCCAGAGGGGCCTGGTGAGCGCGGGCAAAACGACTAGACTTCTCTGCCCAGCTCCTCTTGTGTAAAATGGGGGCATAATACCCACTTCATAGGTTTCTTGTTAGGATTAAACTGGGTCATACTTAAGTTGCAGGCAGTTCTGACCAGGAGAATGGCCCACTATTTTTTGACAACTGTTATGCTTAGGGATAGGAGTGTGTGGAAAGGGCCTGCTATGTCAGGATTACCAATAGTGTTTCTGTTTTTGTTTGAGGGGCAGATTGTTCCTTTGTTTGGAGAAAATTTCTATGTTGAAAAATCCCTTGCAGGTGTGAGAAGCCTGACTGTGGAGAAGTGCGGCTTGAAGGTCACTCCCACAGTCAGCTGCTAAGCTGGTCCCTCAACTCAGCGGCAGCCACAGTGGTAGCTCAGGGGATGGAGAGTGATCAGGGGACTCTTGGTGGCCTGATTGGCAGTGACCAAGGCAGTCATATTTAGTTCCCAGTATAATGTGTAGGTTAAGTTTTTCTTTCTGTTTTGTTATGCACAGGTTTTAGTAACATTGTGCTAAACATTAAAGCTTCTAATTAGCTGTGCTTTGGGGAAGGCCTGTGTCTGTGCTTCTATACTGGCAGAACAGGAAAGAGGCTGAGAGGTGACCTGCTTAGGGACAGGAGAAGGGTGCTGATGCAGCAAGGGACAGTACATATTTGTAGAATACACATCCCTTAGCAATTTCCAGAGACGATGGAATTCCAGAGGTCATACAGAATTGCATACTTGGATTATTGTTATTTGGGCACTAAGGCAAGTGAAATGTCCCTGTTACTTATGTCAAACACTATCTGCTTTCAAGTTATTTGTACTTTAAAGGAGTTTTCCTAGGATGGAAAGGATGGTTTACATCCAAAAAATGGATCCAGAATAGTGAAACGACGCCTAGCGGTGGTATTTTAGGAAAGGTAACATATCTCGTACCCCTGTTAAAATTATACCACGTAGGCTATTGCCTACTTACAAATTGGTTCCTGTTTTGTTCCAAAAATAAACTTCATCTCAGAGCCCTCTCATCTCAAAAATTTTGGAAGCCATTAAAGAGTTGGATCTGTTTCCTGGCTTGATTCCTGCGCTTACTTTTTGTCTAGCTATTTAGTGAAAGGATAAAACATCTACCTTGTCACCATCTTGTGCCACTAGATAGAATATTTATTTAGAGTAAAGATTATATCTATGTCCCTTATTCTCCCCTATCCGGCACCCCTTAACCTTGCCTGTGCCTATTTTAGTGCCCCCCATAAAATGTTGTTTGGTAAATGATGTGGGCTCTGGGTGATGCTGCTGTTGCTGCCAACGGGGACTTGAGAGTTTCCAATATCTCTGCGAGGGGCAGTGTAGCCTTGGGTGTGCCAGGATTTCAGTTACAGGAACAGGAGATAAGTTGGGAACTTCAAGAGGATTGGCCCTAGACTTTTCAGTTGGAATCTCCTGCCTCTGGTGTGCAGAACTGAGGGAGACTTCTGACTTGACGGCTAATCAAGTCATGAATGGGTGGAAAGGGGGCTTTACACCGACTGTCCACAGGTGGCCACAGAGAGTGCTGTTTGAAGAATTAGAAATGGACTGATCGTTCGGGTGTCTACATTTCAGAACTGAGTTCTAGTGTCAGCTTCTACTGTATGTCATTTTGGAATCTATGTTTGGGTTATTGCAGAGAGAAATTGGGCATTTATTTCTAGTCTGAGGCATATCCTATCTCTTTCTTTCTGGATTTTTAAGTTACATTTTTTTTCTCTGCATTAACATTTGGCTTGATGGGTTTTAATCTAAAATGATTTATGGAGATAGAATGTTTGCTGGATCCAGTAAAATTTCAATGTGTTTTAAGATGATTTAAATGCCTGGTTCCCCCGGGCATAAAAAATCATCTGAAGGCTATTATTGTTGGCCAAACTCATTTTATATTTACAAAAAATATGACATTATTTTATTATTATGGGGAAAATTAGCAGCATATTTCTCTAGAGAATTTATGGGCTATAACCTATAACAGCCTATAACTTCTAAAAGTTATTGCAGAAGAAATAGAGAAGTTCTGGAGTAGAAGTGGTGGCCGGTTTACCTGCAAGAAATCTCTTACATTTTTTGACTGCCAGGTTAATCAGGTGTAGAACTTTTGTTAAAACTTCAAATGGTAGTACTTTATGTTTTCCTTCTGAAACTTTTATCCAATGACTGTTTTAATAATTTTGATATATTGTGGCATTTTAATTTCGACATCTAAGTAGGTAGAATTATCCCTGAAAACACTATTAGGCATTAAGGTTTTGAGGCACTAGGATATCCTTCATAAAATCCAGAAGAATTTTAATTTCAAACTTTTGGTAGATTTTGGGTAATTTGGTTATTTACAACATCTCCATGGTGATTTCCAACACGTTTCACATTTAATCTTAAAAATGAGTGTTTTCTACTACATATTCCGCCCAGTCTTTTTTTTTTGGTCACAGAAACTGTTTTAGGTGATATATATTAGCTGAATATATTCATGTATATTCTGGCAGTTATGTTTACAAACAGATATAAGTGCCTAGCAATTTGATTTGTTATTTCTGGGATTAAATCTTATTAAATATCATTTTAAAAAGCATATAAACTTAAACACAAATTTCTCACACATCACCTTCCTTGTTTTAATAATTATGAGTCTTCCTAATCTTAATGCATGAGACTCCTTGGGTATTTATGCCAGTATTTATAAATACTGGAAAAAAGATAAGACATATTCTTTAATACTAAGCTACAGTAACAATAGCAAATATTTAATTAGTGCTTACTATAAGTGAAGTGCTTTACAAACATTGATTTCATCCTCATGAGAACGCTCCGAGGTAGGTAATATTCTCACTCGAAATGTGCAGATGAGAAGAGTAAAGCTTAGATAGGTTAAATGAACTTCCTAGTCACACAGCTAATAAGTGATGGATATGAAACAAGTATCTGAATCAGTTTCTCTACCTAGTACATCATCATCTCCTCTCCTTTATGCAAAAGCCTTGAGAGTCCTTATAAATCGAGGAGAAAAGGGTATTTCTGTCTTTAGAAGTGTTCTCTGAGGAAAAGATTTATCAGGAGTGTAGGAGACAGATTTACAGTCTAAAGTACTTGTTTTCACATCTCCTTTCAGTTTCCTTAAGAGACACTCAATTCATGATTCAAGGCTGTTTCAGAGTATCAAATAGGTATGTAATGTCATTTTCTTGTTTTCAGCAGTAATGGCATATTTGATGACTCCACTCTCAATTTCACTGCTGATTTAGGAGGCTCAAGAAGACCCATCTGGTAGCATCTTGTCAGCCAGTGCCAGCTGGTGCGCAAATGGCGATGTGGGCTGGGACAGCATATCCCCAGCCTTGCATCAGATTTGGATCATTTTTTGGTATGTACCATGCAAACATGCACTCACAAGTGGACTGTACATTTATTTAGGCACATTAATTCAGCCACTGTCATTAGGGTGGAGAAAAAAGATACAGAGGTAAACTATATTAATGTACTGCAATTTTGCAGAGCTATTAAAAAACTCCTAAATTCAACAAATATTTAAGTGAGAGCTGGCAAAGTTAAAGCCATTATTAATAATGTCCTCCATGTCCTTATAATTGTACCTATATTTTGTGCCCTTCCCCAGAGGTCCATGGTTTCCTGAATAATTCATGTGTGTTCCAAGGTATAACATGGATGTTGGATGTTTCAGTTAGAGGGCTTGGATTGAATCATAATCTGTTACCCACAGTTGATCTTGGGCAAATCACTTGCATTATAAAAAATCAGTTCTCTCTCTGGAAAAATGGTAGCTTACATGGCCTGTCCTGCTTACCTCTCATGCTTTAAAAAGAAAACATGTTACACTATACAAAGAATGTTTTGTGACTGGTAACATCCATAAAAATACTAGCAATCTTTCTGCTGCTAATCTGTATATTCATAGGAAATATGGAAATGGACTATATAAATCAATGAGTAACATGTTAATGGCAGAGATAATTTAAATGGAAGTTAGAAATTCTGTAAAACTTGATCCTGGAAGAGCTTTAGGATTCCTGTGTGTCATTTCCCTCAATGCAATTGAGACTAATAGCGCCAGGCTTGTTTGCTTCATTGGAAAATCAAAGAAAATTTGAGATGATGACATTTTCTCCTTATTTTCATAAATTCTTGGCTGACTAGAAATGAGGTGAAATATGGAGAAAAGATATTTATCAGGATTGACTCCAGCATTTGCCTGTAACCTTCTAGCTAAATCAAGTGTGCTTTTAACTTTCCTAATGTTAATTTATTTTGTATTTCTTGTTTAAGCTTTCATGTTTTCTTAGTTTTCTGATTTTAGTGAAATTGTTATTAAAAGGGCTTTATTAGTTTAATGATATAGCTGTTAATACTTTCCCTTTGTAATAAGGAACAATAGCAACAATGACAATAGTTAACATCTTTTAAGCATTAACTCTGACAGGCATGTGCAAAACATTCTATCTCACATAATCCTCACAAAAGATTTATAATGTAGGCATTCTTATTCCTTTAGCAGATACTATTATTCTTGATTTAGAGGAAACCAAGACTAAGAGATGTTTCAGTAAATTTACCCAAAGTCATATAGCTAGAAAAGAGTAAACTGTGATTGTAAAGTCATCCAAAACTAAAATCTGCACTCTTAACTTTTACAGCTTCTCAGAGTTTCTCATCACAATTGGAATTAAATTGTTAAATATTTCTCCACTGTTTAACTATCTCTTCTTCCACCTGTTAGCATCATGCGTTGCGCATGGGCCCTCAATAATATTTGTATAATAAATGAATGAGTGAAAGGAAAAATTGAACTCTACTGAATGGAAAAATAAAGTTATGGCAACAAGGGGAATTTTGGTGCTACATTAAGTGTTTTCTGTGGGTTTCTATTCACACTTAGCTGTATAAGTGGTAGGTCAGCCCTGTTCATGGTGTTTCTGATCTCCTGTGGCCTGACTTAGATAGCCTAGGGCAACCAAGAGCTTTCTCTTCCTGGAGGAGAGGTCCCCTGAATTTGCAAAGAGCCTTCAAGGATTTGAAGACTCACAGGGCTGCTGCAACACTATAGTCTTGAATTTTGACAACTGATTCTGTAAGAGTGGTGGATGACATAACTTCCTTGACCTTAGATGTTTACATTTATTTAAATCTTATTATACTTGTAAATCTCATTTAAGAAGATTAACAATACTGGTTGAACTATATACTTTTAAAGTAAAGAATACTATTGTCTTAGACCATTCGGGTTGCTATAACAAAATACGATAGATTGGATGGCTTATAGAGAATAAGTTTATTACTTATAGTTCTGGAAGCTGGGAAGTCCAAGACCAAGGCACCAGTAAATTCAATGTCTGGTGAGGGCCTGCTTCCTGGTTCATAGATAGCGGTCTTCTCTCTTTGTCCTCACCTGGTGGAATGGGTGAGGGAGCTCTAGGGTCTCTGTTATAAGGGCACTAGCCCTCATGCCTAATCACCTCCCAAAGGACTCACCTCCTAATCCCACCACATTGAGGGGTCTGATTTCAACATATAAATTTGGGGAGGACATAAACATTCAGTCTGTTTCAACTATGAAGATCATACAAAATATTTCTGTTTTACCTTCTGGGAACGTGGTAACGTTGCACTTCTGTGCCACCCCTTCCCACTAATAAGTAGAAGTTTTAAGAGACTGTGTTTCTTTGCTATTTCTCTCTTTCCCTCTGCCACAGACAGGCAAATTTGAAATGATGGCTATTCATCAGCCTCTGAGTATGGAGGCCTGGATTAAAGCCTCTAGCCGGCCATGATGTGCATGTAGAACGAGTGAGAAGTAAACCCTCAATGTAATAAGCATTTACTTTTGGCTTTAAAAAATATTTTATTATGCTAAGAACACTTAACCCAGATCTATCCTAAGTCAAGAGATCTATCCTCTTGACAAATTTTTAAGTTCACAGTACAGTATTGTTAGCTATGGGCACAATGTTGTACAGCAGATCTTTAGAACATATTCATTTTGTATAACAGAAACTTTATACGTGTTGATTAGCAACTCTCCATTTCTCCCTTCCCACAGTCCCCTGGAAAACAACATTCCACTTTCTCATTCTATGAGTTTGACTACTTTCAATACCTCATATAAGTAGAATCATGCAGTACGTGTCCTTCTGTAACTGGCTTATTACACTTAGTGTAATGTCTTCAAGATTTATGTATGTTGTCATGTTTTGCAGAATTTTTATTCTTTTTTAAAGACTGAATAATAATGCATTGTATGCATACACTTCATTTTCTTTATTTGACTGTCTATGGGTATTTAAATTGTTTCCATTTCTTGGCTATTGTGAATAGCACTGAAATGAACATAGGAGGATAACGTCTCTTTTAGATCCTGATTTTGCTTCTTTTGAAGCAAGAGTGGGATTGCTGGATCATATGGTGGTTCTATTTTTAATTTTTTTTGAAGTGCTTCTGTGTATTGGTCAGGGTTCTCCAGAGAAACAGAATTGATAGAATATGTGTATGTGAGTGGGTGTATATGGGAGTTGGTTCATCCAGTTATGAGGACAAGAAGTCTCAGGATCTTCCATCTGTAAGACGGATAACAGGAAAGCTGATGGTGTAACGCGGGGAACGTAATCTGAGAATTGGGGGCCGAAGGAGTGCTGATCTGAGGGCAGAAGGTGGATGGCCCAGTTCAAGCAGGGAGAGGGAATTCATCCTTCCTCCACCTTTTTTGTCCTATTCAGGCCTTCAGTGGATTGAATGATGCCCACTCATATTAGTGAGGGCAATCTTCTTTACTCAATCTGCTGATTCAAATGCTAATCTTCTCTGAATAACTCTTGAAAACACATACTCAAAAATAATGTTTTACCAGCTATCTGGACATCCTTTGGCCCAGTAAGGTTGACATATAATATTAACTATCACATTCTATACTGTTTTTCATAGCAACTGTACCATTTAACATTCTCACCAACAGGGTTCCCATTTCTCCACATCCTCACCAATAATTGAACAAATGTCACTCCCCACCTTTTTTTTTTGATAGTGGCCATCCCGATAGGTGTGAGGTAATATCTTGTTGTGGTTTTGATTGCATTTATCTGATGGTTAGTAATGTTGAGCATCTTTTCATATACTTGTTGGTCCTTTGTATGTCTTCTTTAGAGAAATGTGTATTCAAGCCTTTAGCCCATTTTAAAAATCAGTTTATTTGGGTTTTTAGCTGTTATGTTGTTTGAGTTCCTTATATATTTTGAAAATCAACCCTTATCAGATATATGGTTTGCAAATATTTTCTCCCATTCTATAGGTTGCCTTTTCATTTTGTTGATTGTTTCATCTGATGTTCAGAAATTTTTATTAATAGTTTAATATAACCCTACTTATCTACTTTTGTTATTGTGCTTGTGCTTTTGATGTCATATCCATGAAATCATTGCCAAGACCAATGTCATGAAGCTTTCCCCTTATGTTTTTTTCTGTAAGTTTTATAGTTTTGGGTATTAAGCTTAATTCTTTAATCCATTTTAAGTCAATTTTTGTGTATAGCATAAGAAAAGGGTTATTTTCATTTTTTTTTGCATGTGTGTATCTAGTTTTCCTACTCCCATTTGTTGAAGACTATCTTCTTGACACCCTTGTCGAAGATCATTTAAACCTGTATGCATGGGTTTATTCGAACTTTCTATTATGTTCCATTAGTCTTTAGGTTTGTTTTTATGCCTATACCATAATCTTATTGCTGTAGGTTTGCAATATATTTTGAAATCAGGAAGTGTTGCGCATCCAGCTTTGTTTTTCATTCTTAAGATTGTTTTGGCTGTTCATGGTCTTTCGTGGTTCCATATGAATTCTAGGATTGTTTTTTCTATTCCTGTAAAAAAAAATGCCACTGAGACTTTGATAGGGATTACACTGAATCTGTAGATCATTACAGAAAGTATGGACATTTTAACAATATTCATTCTTCCAATCCATGAAAACTGAATGTCCTTCCATTTATGTCCTTAATTTCTTTTTTTTTTTTTTTTTATTGTTTGTTGTTTATAGGGGTACAGGTGTTTAGGTTACGTATGATGCCCTTGCCCCCCCTTCCCCCTTAATTTCCTTTATAAATGTTTTACAATTTTCGGCGTACAAGTGTTTCACCTCTTTGGTTAAATTTGTTTGGAAATATTTTATTCTTTTTTGTTCCTAGTATAAATGGTATTGCTTTCTTAATTTCTTTTTAGGATAGTTTGTTATTTGGGTATGGAAATGCCACTGATTTTTGTATCCCAAAACTTTAGTGAATTTGCTTTAGTTCTTTTTTTTTGTTGTTGAGTTGTTAGGGTTTTCTATATATATGATTATGTCATCTGAAAATAGAGATAATTTTACTTCTCCCTTTCCAATTTGGATGACTTTTATTTCTTTTTTTGCCTAATTGTTCTGGCTAGGACTTCCTGTACTATGTTAAATAAAAGTGGTGAGGGTGGGCATCATTGCCTCTTTCCTTATCTTAGAGGAAAAGCTTTTAAGTTTTCACCATTGAGTAGGATGTTAGCTGTGGGCTTTTCATATACAGGCTTCATTATATTGAGATGCTTTCCTTCTATTCCTAGTCTGTTGAGAGTTGTTTTTTTATCATGAAAATGTGTTGAATTCTGTCAGATGTTTTTTCTGTGTCTATTGAGATAATCATGTGGGTTTTAAAAAAAATCTTTCATTCTTTTAATGTGGTATATCACATTTATTGACTTGCATATGTTGAATCAGCCTTACATCCCAGGGAAAAATCCCATTTGGTTGTTACAATGAATGATCTATTTAATATGCTGTTGAATTTAGTTTGCTAATATTTTGTTGATGATTTTTGCATCTCTATTCATTAGGGATATTGACATGTAGTTTTCTTTTGTACTGATATCTTCGTATAGCTTTGGTATCGGGGTAATGCTAGCCTCATAAAATAAGTTTTGAAATGTTCCCTCTTTAATTTTTTAGGAGTTTGAGAAGGATTAGTATTAATTCTTCTTTAAGTGTGTGGTAGAATTCACCAGGGAGGTGTCTGGTCCTGAGCTTATTTTTGGGGGGACATTTTTGGTTACTGATTCAATATCCATACTAGTTCTAGATCTGTTCATATTTTCTGTTTTTGCATAATTCAGTTTTGGTAGGTTGTGTGTTTCTAAGAATTTATTCATTTTTTCTATGTTATCCAGTTTTTTGGTGTACAATTCCTCAAAACAGTCTCTTATGATCCTTTGTATTTGTGTGGTATCAGTTATAATGTCTCCTCCTTAATTTCTTATTTTATTTAGGTGAATATTTTCTTTTTTTCCCTTGGTCAGTGTAGCTAAATGTTTTCAATTTTATTTATCTTTTTGAAAAACCAGCTCTTAGTTTCATTGTTTTTTTTTTTTATTATTTTTCTATTCTTTATTTCTGATCTAATCTTTATTATTTCCTTTCCTTTGATGATTTTGGGTTTAGTTTCTTCTTCTTTTTCTATTTCCTTCAGGTGTAAAGTGAAATTGTTTACTTGAGATCTTTCTTGTTTTTAAATGTAACCATATATCCCATAACTTCCCTCTTAGTAGTGCTTTTGCTGCATTCAAAAAGTTGTGTGGTCTTTCTGTCTTTTGGGCATAGGCATTTACGGCTATGAATTTTTCTCTCAGGACTACCTTAGCTATATCCCACAGATTCTGATAACTTGTGTCCTCTTTATCATGTAGTTCAAAGAATCTTTTGATTTCCATCTTAATTTCCTCCTTGACCTCACTATCATCCAGCAGTAGGTTGTTTAGTTTTCATACTTTGTGTATAATTGAGTGTTTCTCTTGGAGTCGATTTTTAATTTTATTCCACTGTGGTCTGAGAAGATGCATGGTATAATTTCTATTTTTTTAAATTTGTTGAGACATGTTTTGTGGCCTAGGATGTGATCAGTCTCAGAGAATGTCCCATGAGCTGACGAGAAGAATGTATATTTGGTGTTTTTTGGAGAGAATATTCTGTAAACGTCTGTTAGATCCATTTGTTCTAAGGGGAAACATTGAAAGCATTCCTGCTTAGAACTGGAACCAGACAAGTTGCCCCCTATTGCCATTTCTATTCGACATATTGCTGGAAGTCCTAGCCAGAGCAATCAGATAAGAGAAGGAAATCAAGGGTATCCAAATTGGGGCAGAAGAGGTCAAACTAGCACTTTTTGCTGATGATATGATCTTATATCTAGAAAACTGCAAAGATTCTGCCAAAATATTATTGGAATTTATCAATAAATTCAGCAAAGTCTCAGATTACAAAATCAATGTACAGAAATCAGTAGCATTCATATGTGCCAGCAACGGTGAGGCTGAGAACCAAATCAAAGACTCAATACCTTTCACAATAGCAAGAAGGAAAATAAAATACCTAGGAATTTATTTAACTAAGGAGGTAAAAGACCTCTACAGGGAGAACTACCAAACACTGAGGAAGGAAATTGCAGAGGATATAAACAGAGAAAAAACCATTCCATGCTCATGGAGTGGCAGAATCAACATTGTTAAAATGTCTGTACTACCCAAAGTGATCTACAGATTCAATGCAATTCCTATTAAAATACCAACATTATTTTTTTGCAGATCTAGGAAAAATAATTCTATGCTTCATATGGAATCAGAAAAGACCCCGTATAGCCAAAGCAATCTTAAGCAAAAAGAACAAATTGGGAGGCATCAATTTATTAGACTTCAAGCTATACTACAAGGCTATGGTAACCAAAACAGCATGGTGCTGGCACAAAAACGGAGACATAGATCAATAGCACAGGACTGAGAACCCAAATACAAAGCCATCCCCATATTGCCATCTGATTTTTGACAAAGCAGACAAAAACATACACCGGGGAAAGAATCCTTATTCTATAAGGTGTGCTGGGAAAATTGGATAGCCACATGCAGAAGACTGATACAGGATCTGCACCTCTCACTCCTCACAAAAATCGATTCATGATGGGTAACAGACTTAAACCTAAGGCATGAAACCATAAGAATTCTAGAAAAAAATGTTGGAAAAACTCTTCATGATATTGGACTAGGCAAAGAATTTATGAACAAGACTACCAAAGCAATCGCAGAAACAACAAAAATAAACAAATGGGACTTGAACAAATTAAAAAGCTTCTGTATAGCCAAGGAAACTATCATTAGAGCAAATAGACAGCCTACAGAATGGGAGAAAGTATTTGCAGGCTACACATGTGATAAAGGGCTGATAATTAGAATCTATATAGAACTCAGGAAAACAAGTAAGAAAAAAATAAAACAACCCCACTGAAAAGTGGGCAAAGGACATGGACAGAAACTTTTCAAAAGAAGATAGACTTATGGCCAATAAACATATGAAGAAATGCTCAACATCTGTAATCATCTTGGAAATGCAAATCAAAACTACAGTGAGATATTACTTAACTCCAGTGAGAGAATGGCTTTTATCAAAAAGTCCCAAAACAATAAATGTTGGCATGGATGCGGAGAGATAGGAACACTCATACACTGCTATTGGGACTGCAAACTAGTTCAACCTCTGTGGAAAGTAGTATGGAGATACCTCAAAGAACTAAAAGTAGAACTACCATTTGATCCAGCAATCCCACTACTGTGTATTTACCCAAAGGAAAAAAGACATTCTACAAAAAAGACATCTGCACTTGAATGTTTATAGCAGCACAATTCACAATTGCAAAGATGTGGAAGCAGCCCAAGTACCCATGAATTCGTGAGTGGATTAATAAAATGTGGTATATGTATACCACGGAGTACTACTCAGCCATGAAAAAATGGTGAACTAATACTTCTTGTATTAATCTGGATGGAACCAGAGACAATTCTTGTAAGTGAAGTATCACAAGAATAGAAAAATAAGCACCACATGTATTCACCATTAAATTGGAACTAATCGATTAACACTTATGTGCACATATTTAAATAACATTCTTCAGAAATCAAGCAGGTGGGGGGGAGGAGGGGTTGGGTTAATTCATACCTAATGGGTAGAGTTCACACTATCTGGGGGATGGGCACACTTGTAGCTCTGACTCGGGCAGTGCAAAGGCACTATGTAACCAAAGTGTTTGTACCCCTATAATATTCTGAAATAAAAAAAATTAAAAACCAAGAAAACAATCCTAAAGTGTATGTTTAATTTCCACATACTTGCAAATTTTCCAGTTTTCCTTTGTTATTTGTTTCTAGTTTCAATCCATTGTGGTTGGAAAGGTACCTGGTATGATTTCAAGATTTTAATTTTGTTAAAACTCGTTTTGTGACCTAATGTGATCTATACTGAAGAATATTATGTAGGCACTTGAGAAGAATGTATGTTCTTTTGCTGTTGAGTGGAATGTTCTCTATAGGTCTGTTAAGTCCATTTGGTTTATAGTGTTGTTTAAGTCCACCATTTCTTTGTTAATTTTCTGTCTGGTTGATCTTCCATCCAATATTGAAATTGAAGTATTGAAATTTCCTACTATTTTTGCATTTCTGTCTATTTCTCCCTTCAATATTGTCAATGCCTGTTTTATATATTTAGGTGCTCTCATATTGGGTGCATACATATTTATAATTGTTATGTCTTCCTGATGAATTGGCCCTTTTATCATTATATCATGTGCTTTTTGTTTCTTGTGACAATTTTGCCTTAGTCTATTTTGTGTGAGATAAATATAACCACCCTTGCCATTTTGGGGTTACAATTTTCATGAAATGTCTTTTTCCATTTCTTTTTTCAGCCTTTATCCTTAAATACAGTGAGTTTCCTATAGACAGCATATAGTTGGTTTTTTAAAATCCATTAAACATTAGGGTTATAGTTACTTTTAATATGTTTGTCTTTTAACTTTTATACTAGAATTAAAAGTGATTTATTATCATGACAGCAATATAATATTCTATATTAGTCTACATATTTACCTTAACAAACAGATTTTATATTTTCTTATGCTTTTGTCTTGCTATATTGCATCCTTTTATTTCACCTTTAAGAACTCCTTTTAGAATTTATTGTGAGGCTGGTCTAGTGGTAATGACCTTTCTCAGCTTTTGTTTTTCTAAGAGAGTCTTTATCCCTCCTTCATTTCCGAAGGACAGCTTTGCCAGGTACAATATTCTTGGTTGGCAGTGTTTTTCCTTCATCACTTTGAGTATATTGTCCCATTGTCCCCTGGCCTACAAGATTTCTGCTGAGAAACTTGCTAATAGTCTCATGGGGTTTCCTGGTGTGAAACAAATTGCTTTCTCTTGTTGCTTTTAAAATTTTCTTTGTCCTCGACTTTTGACAATTTGATTATAATGTGTCTTTCTGTGAATTTCTTTGGGTTTATGTTATTTGAGATCCTTTGGGCTTCCTTGATCTGGGTGCACATTTTCTTCCTCAGATTTGAGAAGTTTTCTGCCAGTATTTATTCAAATAAGCTTTTTAGTCCTTTCTTCTCCTTCTGAGACTCTCATAACATATATTGGTCCACTTGATGATTTCTCATAAATTCCTTAAGCTTTCTTTACATTCCGTTTTTTGCTTTTGCTCCTGTGACTCACTATTTTCAATGGCTTTTGTGTTTTCTATTTGTCTTTTCTTATGCTTTATCTAGTCTGCTATTAAACTCCTCTAGTGAATTTTTTAGTTGGGTTATTGTATTTGTCAATTTTTCAGCTCCATAACATATATTTGGTACTTCTTAAATATTTTCTATCTCTTTGTTGAAATTCTCACTTTGTTCATGGATTGTTCTCCTAACCTTAGTGAGCATATTTATGATGATTATTTTGAATGCTCCGTCAGGTAAATCACATATCTCTGTTTTATTACAGTTGGTTTCTGGAAATTTATCTTGTTTATTTTAAAGAAAATGTTTTGTTTCTTCATTTTCCTTGATGCTGTTGGTGTCTGCTCACTAGAACTACCTCTCCCAGTCTTCACAGACTGGACTCTTACAATAGAAATTCCTCACCAATCAACTCAGCCACAAAAATTCTGGGGACCTCTCAGACTTTTGTGCTTACTCAACCTGCTTTCTTTGTTCTTAGTGGCTCTTAGTCATCTAGAGTAGGCCAGGTTCTATCAGTGCTCTAAGGAAAAAGACAGTTCTTTGGAAAGCCTTCAGAAAACATGAATTATTATATGTTCTATCCACCTATTTTTCTTCCCAGGGAGAAACTAGAATCTTTGTTTTCCAACCTGTTCACTCCGTGCTGAACCTGGGTTGGGGGTAGGGGGGTTATAGCAACTAGTTGCATGCTAAATCTAACCACTATCTTTGCTATCACTGGCCCCCATGTGGCTAAAGTATGCGAGGTACCAACAGTGTTCAGGGACAGGCAAGATAGAAGGCAATTTTTTGGGCAAGGCTTAGAAATGTTGGGGTATTGGACACATGGTCCAACTTTTCCCCTTCCCAAGAAGCTTGAATCTGGCATTTTCATCCATTAGCTCTGTGCTGAGCTGAGGGGAGGGCCCATGGTGACTGCCAGTCCAAACTGCCATCTTCGTTTTCAATAACCCCTAGGTGTGATTAGATTATGCCGGGGTCCATCAGTGCTTCAAACCAGAAAGAACAGAAGCTACTCCTTTCATAATCCCACTGGAAAAGTTGGGGTGTTGGACTCATGGTCTCACTCTTTTCCTTCCCAGGGAAAAGCTGAGGGATTTTATTCTGGTCATATATCACAGTGCAGGGCTAGGGATTCTGGTAAGAGGGTGTCTGGAATTTCCCTACCAGCTTTGACATTTGCACTCACCTAGGATGTAGGAGCCTCTTAACTATTTTCCAGATTTCTAACAAAGGGAATTTGTTTGTGAATTGAACGGGTGTGTTCATGGAGAGAAGGAGGCTCCAGGGCTTCTTATTGTGCTGTCTTGCTGAAGTCACTCTGCTCCTTCCCCTATCCCCATTTAAAAAAATTCACTTTTTATTCTAGCTAAAATAGATAGCGCTACCAGAAGGGGGTGTTGTAACTCAATCCTAAAATATGGTGCCTTAGGTCAGGGCAGAAGTTCTCAAAGTGTAGTGATGGACCCTTGGGGGTTTCCAGTGCCCCTTTGATGGTTCCACAAGGTCAAAACAATTTTCATAATAATACTAAGACCATATTTGCTTTTGTCATTCTCAGTCTCTCGCAAATATACAGTGGCATTTTTCACAAGTTACCTGTGATTTCATAGCAGATTGAATGCAGAAGCAGAGATGAGAGTCTAGCTGAATTTTATCTCTTTAGATATTAAGAAATTTATAAAAATTTTTAAAAGTAAGCATTTTATGAGCCTTCAGTTAGTAATGTAGGCAAAGGCACTGTGTACAGGAACAGCAAACCCATAATGGGTTCCTTACACATGGAGTGGCTGAGGAAAGAGGCTAGCTAACATTGTATTCACATGGTTATTAAGATCCTCCTTTGCTATGGATTCTATATATTGGATATTAACATGAGATACAAAGATATGGACACTTAATGCTTAAGAGATTGGACTCTAGGCTCAAATGGCCTGTGTTTGAATACTGAAAAATGTCTCTCATTAGCTTATGACACTAGTATTTCTTTATCTTTTCTGAAACTCAATTTTTTGAAATATAAAATAACATGAAAAAATTATCCTTTATCTCTTAGACTTGTCATGAAGATTAAATGATATGATAAATATAAAGTGATTAGAATGATGCCTGGTATATAAAAATATATATGATATTTTAATAACTATATGTTATTATTTTTTCTCGAGTGCCTATTATGTTTCAGGCTCTCTGCTATGTGGTGGTAGTCAAATGCTTGTAAAAGAGGTTTTCTTTGTAAGTACTATTTTCTGGATTGGTAAGCAAACTTACTGTTTGTAATTATTGAAGAGCTTTGTTTTGGTTTAATGAAAGCACTCTAAAATTACCCATATTATTTTTTGCCATAACTTTTCTGTATTTTTCATGTTATTATAACTTTCTAGCATACCATAGACAAAAGTCAAGCTGTAGTATTATGACTACATGCTTAGTCTATATTCTAGAAGATCCTATTTAGGATTTTGTCTACTAAGTGAGAAATGCTTAGATGTATTAAAAGTTATATGGTTAGCTTTTTGCCTTTCTATTTGAAATTGGCTAGGCTGTAAAAGTTATGTTCTAATCTAACAATTATATGCTAATAAATCTCCATGACAAATCTACAAGTTAACAAACTTTCTTCATTGTGATTTATACTTTTTCAAATACACGCTGCATACTGCTTACAATTCTTTAGTTTTTTTTTATTCACCATTATTTTTCTCATAGGTTCAGCTTTTGGTTTTTAACAAAAATAAATATAATCTCTATAATCTTGAACTTTTGAATTTTTCCTTTACATTTCTTCCTAAGTCCTATACGTATCTAGATTTTATACCTGCATTTGGTACTTCAGGCTGGAGAAATTTCAAAGGGATGGATGCCTATGTGGAGGTATCTTTATGTTGATAACTATATTTTAAGAAGTAAGCATTTTATAAGCCTTTGCCCCCTGATTCTGGGAGGTAGCCTCTTAAATTCTTAGAATATCCCTGAGAAATAGAAGTGTCTTTGCTATTCACGATGGGCCCCTCAGAGCACACCTAATGAGATTACTCAGGGTGGGGCCAGCAATACTGGATAGTCTTAGGGAGGGGGCTGCCCATGTCATTAAGATCAACTATATAATTTAGGGTGATAATTTTGAGTCATGTGGTTTTACTTGTTTTACAGACTTAGTTCAACTATTAATACATGGGCCATCAATCAATAAATCATGACTCAACAAAAACTCTGGACACTGAAGCTCGGGTAAGTTTCTTAGGTTGGCATCATTTTGTGTGTATTGTCACACATTAATACCAGGAGGATGATGTGTCCTGTGAAAGCTTGCCTCATGCATCTCTACCTTTGGCTGATTTTATTGTACTCTTTCCTTGTAATAAACATAATCATGAATACAACAGGTTTCAGTGAGTTCTATGGGTCTTTCTAGCAAATTATCAAAACTGAGGGGGGTTTGGAAAACCCCCAGACTTGCAGTTGGTGTCAAAAGTGAGAATGATCTTGTGTGGATCCTTCCCTCTAATTTTGTAGTTAAAAACTAACTTCTTGCAGGTGGGGTCAAAAGTCTTGGGCAGACTTGGAAGTCCAGAGAACTTTGCCCTTAACCTTGCCATTTACTAAACTCCAGGTATATACTCTACTGTGTTTGAAGATTTCCAAATTCCCTTGAGGAATAAATGGGAATCTAAGCCTCTTCTTGTGGGCTAAGGGGTCTGAGAATTGGCCTTGAGCATGGGTGGTTGTTAGTGTTACTATTGGGCTACAGAAATGGAGGCGGGGATATGTGAAAAATAATGTTCAGGGCTGAAGACAGATTCAAAAGTTGAAAAGAGAGTCTAATAAGGGTTAGGCAAAAGTGATAAAATCAGAAATGAACTAAAGATGCAAAAGGACAGCAACTTGAGGGACCTGAAATTACAGTATTTTCACCGGGTCCGCAGCCCACCTGATGTCATCTCTTCAGTTTCCAAATGTATAATTAGAATGAATATACTTGGTAGCCGGAAGAGCCCACACATTGGTTTCTTGCCTTGTAGAGTAAGAGTTATCAAAATGGGGAAGTCCAAGTGAAGTTTCTGAAACTTTCCTCCTTTTTTTCCTCATACTTCCAGCAAAAATAATAAATAAAAAAATTATTGCATCCTACATGTTCATGAAAGATTAATGCCACATTTAGATCTGTAAAGGATGCAGGGGTAATAATCCACATCATATTTTCATTTAAGTCACCAGTCTGGACTTTAAAAAAACCCACATAGGTTCTAGTCAAATGCAATAGACTGCTGCAAACACAACCAATTACAGATGTTATGTCAGATGTGATATTTTGTCTAGAGCAGATATACATAGTCTCAGGAACATGACATGTGGCCAATGATCTGCTGAATGAGTTCTTTTCCATCCCTATCAGAAAGAAGAATGAGAAGTAGTTTGGGTTTCACATGAAATGGTCAATGATCATTTATGGCCTTCTTCAAGGGTTATTTAATTTTTTTGCATCGTTCATAATATGGTATAAAGAGACCTAAGCCATCTGGACATTCCGCAGAACATGACAATGATCCACTGTATCAATGATGTCATATTCATTGCCCCAGATGAACAAGTA
Source organism: Indri indri (assembly GCA_004363605.1). NCBI lineage: Eukaryota > Metazoa > Chordata > Mammalia > Primates > Indriidae > Indri > Indri indri. The sequence continues at coordinate 36,396 of RJWJ010002731.1, forward strand.
GTAGCAAGTGTTTTGGAGGCTGTAGTAAGACTATACATTCCAGAAGTGGGATGTGGAAGATTACTCAGGTCCCAACCATATCCGAGGAGTTTTTAGGGGTCTAGTGCTCTGGGGCATGCTGTGGCATCCTCTCAAAAGTAAAAGATAACTTATAAATTATTGCATATCATACTCTTTGCCACTTGGGAAAAAAACAAACAAACCACAATACATTACTATATTAAGCCCCTTGAGGTTATAGAGGCAGCATATTCCTCACTTGGAAATGTCCTCACTCATTTACTAAATGACAAGAAATGCTGCCAGTTTTGAGGAAAGCCCAGGACTAATAACAGGAAAGGACTAATCAACAGATCCAGGCATGGTGCAAGCAGCCCTGCTGCTTAGGCCATATGACAGGGAAAACTTTACAGTATTAGCATTACCTATGGTGGGAAAATATGTCTTCTGTAATTTATGGCCAGTTCAATAGGAGACTCACAATGTAGGCCTCTAGTGATTTTGCAGAAAACTATATACAATTTGAAAATCAGCTCATGGTGTGCTACTAGACCATGGTAGGAATGGACTGGCCATGTAACCAGAGCTGACCATCATGAGCTGGGTCCCTTAGTCCCAGCAAGCCATCAGGTGGAGTAGGCCTAACAGAACTCTACTGTAAGATAAAAGCTACACATCTATGATTAGGAGCAGAGTGCATAAGAAAACTGCATATGAGAAGATAATCCAGATCTCATGCCATTTACCATGGTTGCACTGTGGTCTCTCTCTCAGTTCATACTTAATGGCACCATGGAGGTTCCCAGGTGACCAGCTGATGGAGAAGGAAAAAGGCCAAGTTGGATTCCCAGAATGGTTAGTTTGATATGTAGGTGCAAGTAAGATGAAATGTGGCTGCACTGTAGCTCTTCTCATGGGTGGCTCTCAAAGAGAAAGCGATGAATGGAAATGCTCCCAATGGCCGGAGCTTCCTGTGGTGTACTTGGACATGCAGGAAAAAGAAGTAGGCCAGGCAACAATGTATGCAGACTCATTGGCAGTGGCAAATGGCTTGAGTGTTTGGACAGGGGCCTGGCAGGAGGAGAATTGGAATACTGGGGACAAAAGGGGAAAAGTATATGTATTGTCTCATGGTTATGGGCCCTAAGAGTGAAGAACTTTGTTTTAAATATTAATGCAGATCAAAGAGCATCTCCATGGAAGAGGCATTAAACAACTAATACACAGAATAACTTGACTAGTTGACACAAACCAGTCTTTGTCATTGGCCTCCCCAGGGCTAACCCAGTAGACTCAGAAATAGAACAGCACAGCAGCACAGCCTCGGAGCCCAAAGGCTTGGGCTCCCACCCCCTGGGGCTGATCTGCTACTCCACTGTCATATATCTCCCCGTCAATTCACCATCATTTTGAAGAATGATGTTCTTGATACAAACATATGTTTTGGTTATGGATTTACTTTTTCTTACTGCCGGACTTTAGCTAGCAACATTATCTGAGGGCTTATAAAGTATTTGATTGACCAACAGCGACTCCTACATAGCAATGCCCCAGACTAAGGGATCCACATTACAAAGAAGTTTCATTAGCAGGCACATGACCGTGGGATGTGCTAGCTCTATCATATACCATACCACCTAGAAATTTATGGCCAGATAGAGCAATGGAATGGCTTGTTGAAAGTTAAGCTGAACACCAGCTTGTGGATGATGCTCTGTGAGGATGGCATGCCGTCTTCCAGGACACATTGTATACACTTTAAATAAACGATCACTGTGTGATGCTGAGATGTGTCTGAGAACCAACATGTGGAAGAGTTATCCCACTTAACATGACTCTTAATGACCCACTCGGGGAATTTGGGCTTGCTATTTTCACAGCTCTTGGCTGTCTATGTGTCTGGAAGTCCTGGTTCCCAGGGAGCAATGTCTTCTACTCTGATGAAGGAGTCCCATATAAAATTAATTCCTATAAATTGTCACCTGGTAACTTTTGGTTCCTCTTGCTAAAGACACATGAACAAGGAAAGGATTCAGCATTGTAGGAGGGTGACTAACCCTGATCATCGGGAGGAGAGAGGACTGCTGTACACAGTGGGGACTGCCCCAGAGGGGTCTCGATATTGCCCTGGCTGATTTTGATGGTAAATGGGGAAGTGCCCTTTTCAAGGCCTGGGAAGGGCATGGTGAGAAGGGGGCTCTGATCTCTCAGGTGTGAGGGTCTAGATCAGCAGATGTGCTAGCCGAGGAAAGGGGGATCAAGAAAGGATTGTTGAGGTTGGAGGCAATGAGTGTCAATTGTGGCTGTAAGACCAGCTATGGCAGTAGTGCTCTATGTAGTCCAATGCATTAACCTTCCTCTTGCAATTTCCCCAGAAATAAGAGACCAGCCAGAATCCCAGGGAAACTGATCTCGCAGAGGCATGGACTTATTTTACAAGGCACATGGATCTGTGTGGCACAGAGGTGGACTGTAGTGAAGCCTGTTGTCTCTTCTTCAGGACAGATACTTATTCCATCAGCTGCCTGGAAGATTGGCTGCTGACAGCCCACATCTGTGTCCCTCTCTTAGGATATCCTTGACCCATGGGGGCTGCCTTGTCTGATGGCCAGCCTCCTTCCCAGGGGCAACTTATAACCAGTGACTAGTCGATTTGTGGTTACAGAGGGGCTCTGATCTCAATTCAGTGCCAGTCAGAAGGGCCGTCCATGATTTAGGTCTCCCATGGAATGGACTGATGCCTCTGTTGCAGCTGCCTTGGGATTCAACTTTTCCCTCTCCACAGTCCTGCTTCCCTCACTCTCATAGGGACATTGTTCCAGAGAATAAGCCATTAAATCTCCTGTATGCAAATCTCCAACTCAGAGTGGATTTTATAGAAAATCTGATCAGACATAGTAGATACGTAAATGTATCCATAGAAATACACAGGATTTTACCGATGCTTGTCTTGGGTAATGGGATTTTGGATGATTTTAATTTTTTATTGTTCTGCTTTTCCAAGTTTTTCTACAATGGTCATCTATTACTGTCATGATCAGAATAAAACAATAACTTCTGTAAAGTAAAAAGAAAAGAAAAAGAAAAGAAAGAGTAATGTTTCTGAAGCCAGAAAATTTAGGTTCAAATATTGGTTGTGCAGCTTTTGTCAAGTCATTTAGCAGTTGTTCTGTAACTCGGTTTCATCTTCTGTAAGAAAAATGTGGATAGTCATTATTACGCAGCTTAGATTTGCTTTGAGGAGGAGCATAATGAATATAAAACACTCAGACAAACTGTAATGTACTACAGAGATGTTATTTGTTTGTGATTTCATTATCTCTTAGAACTGTTTCCTACTGCTTTTATTTTTATATGTTGGTACCAAATGAGAGTGATGCTAGCTTAAAGGACCAAGACAAACACTATACACATCTTATTTACCTTTTAAGTAAAGATCTGAGCTGGAACAGTTCCCTTAGTCAGATTGTAGCCTGATCAAACTTTGACAACATTTATAGACTAAAGGAAGTAAATTTCTTATTTGAGTTCTGCAACAATTGTATGTACATGATTACATATGGTTCTCAAAGCCAGAACACTCGATGTCTTCAAAATAAATCTCAAGGCATTTCTCATACTGTTGGGACGTAATATATGAATGTTTCATGAGGCCAGGCACAGTGGCTCATGTCTGTAATCCTAGCACTCTGGGAGGCTGAGGCGGGAGGATCGCTTGAGGTCAGGAGTTTGAGACCAGCCTTAGCAAGAGTGAGACCGCGTCTCTACTAAAAATAGAAAAAAAAATTAGCCAGAATGGTGGTGTGCACCTGTAGTCCCAGCTACTTGGGAGGCTGAGGCAGGAGGATCACTAGAGCCCAGGAATTTGAGGTTGCAGTGTGCTATGATGATGCCACTGCACTCTAGCCTGGGTGACACAGTGAGATCCTGTCTCAAAAACTATCTAACTAAACAAATAAAAATAATAAAAAAAGAATGTTTTATGAAGAATTCTGCTTTTACTCAACTTCCTTAAAAAATTCTTCTGCTGTAAGGTGCAGTGATGTTGGGACATTGTGGATCTTATTTATGGGAGCCTTTGCATTTCTCTAGGCAGCAGCACAAGCACTGTATATGCAGTTAATAAAATCCTGTCTGCCTTCAAAACTGGAAAGCATCTGTTCACTGCTGCTGAAATTTGTGATAATTACCTGAAGAGTCAACAGTGTTCTGTAGTTAAATTAGTCTGGTTTGGTTAAAACTAATTTGAAAAGATAGCATGCATTTCTATAATATCTCTAGTACTTGACTAAATAATTTTCCCTTCTGTGGTGGGTGACAGAAGGAGACAGAGCATGTCTAATAAAAGGCTTAACTGAGACTAAAGCTGATGAGGTCCTATTTTTACACTGGTTATTCATTACATGCAGTGATTTGTGTTAACAGAGAACTGTAATAAATTTAGAAGAAACATGGCCCTTGCACAGATATGTGATAAACAAGTACACAGAGTCCCAAATTCATATCCTGGAAATTACTATTTGGGAAAATTTCACATAGACAATGGTTAGCAAGAGGTTGTAGATACAAGAAAAAGTTACTGCTTTGGTGGTGGAGTTTTCTTCTTAGGAAAACTTTTAGGATGGGAAAAGCAAATATCCCTTCTACCCTAAACTGGCAAACTCTCAAGGCAAAGATGGAAAGAGACAATTTGTGTGGGTATCTGTTATTTTAATAGGAAAGAAGACACTCCTTTGCCACAGGGCTATCATATTTCCTGATAGCAGGAGCTATTTATTTCACGTGACTTTCTTTTTATTTTTATTCATTTATTTATATTTCAGAATATTATAGGGGTACAAACACTTTGGTTACAAAAATTGCCTTTGCGCCACCCGTCAGAGCTACAAGCGTGCCCCTCCCCCAGACAGTGCACGCTGCATCCATTAGTTGTGAATTTACCCGTTCCCCTCCACCCCCTCCCACCTTCCCGACACCCTATGAATGTTACATCCCATATCCACATGACTTTATGTGGCATGTAGTGTATTGTTTTCTCTACATAGTGTATTAGGGACGAGGTTAAAAGGAGTAAGAAATAAGATGGCCAAGTCAGATGAAAAATATAAATGCCAGCTTGATAAAAGTACAGAAATCAGGTCCAGAAGAGGGAAAGATTTTCACTTTCTGTAACCTTATCAGAAGTCTCCTTTTCTTTAAAAAATGTTAATAAAATTTCCATTTTAAAAACAGTTTTATTAATGTATAATCGTCATAAAATGAACTGCACATATTTAAAGTTTACAATTTGATAAGTTTTGACACATCCATGATAAGTTTATACACATCCGTGAAACATGATGGCTGTATATGTCATTCCCCAAATTTCCTTGTGACATTTTGTAATTCCTTTCTCCCTCCTGTCCCCTGCTCTGTTCACTGCTCTGCTTTTTGTCACTATAGATTAATTTGCATTAACTAGCAGTATATATAAACTGTAAACTTTTGGTGGAAATTTGGTTTGTTTAATAAACTTGCACCTCATTTTTCCTATTATTTTTTCCTTTACAAAGAAAAGAAAATATCAAAAGGAATGCTATGATGAACTTAAGTCTAACCCACACAAGACATGAACAGTCAAGTTGGAGAAACCATGGGAGAAAGTTGACTTATCCTCAATGAGTGTGTTATAACCTAGTCAAACAAGTTTCTAGACTTTAGGAAAATAGATTTCAAGAAGTTTCTGTATCTAGTATATTATTGAGGGAATTTATATTTTTTATGTGAGGCTGGATTAAGTTATGTGTGAATTCCCATTCGACTCTAGATTCTATGATTTGATGACAATACAGGTTATTATCTGCTTCTTGGAGGTTACCTACTGGTTAACATACCTTTGATTAGCATTGAAGATAGATGCTGAATATCTTTATCTTAAGAAAATGAAATAATAACCATTAGATATTATTCAATATCAGAAACATGACAAATATAAAAGTATAAAGTGAAGAGATCCTTGAATCATGAGAGCTTGTATTTTGCCCTACTTCTGAAACCCTGGGCATTTCCTTCAACTCTTGATGTCTGATTCCTCTTTATTTAACGGGGAAAGCAGTCTAGGTCCTCAGCACTTGCCCACATTTTTTTAAAGTTAAGTGAGATAACAAGTGTAAAAATACTTTGAGATGTACACAGTGGTATATCAAATTCTTAATATAAAATGATTTAATTATTTCCTTGTTTTGCTCAATGATTTTTTTCCTATAAAAATACATGTATTTATGTATTTTTTATTTCAGATTATGGGAGTACAAATGTTTTGGTTACATGGATTGCTTTTGTAATGCTTGAGTCAAAGTTATAAGTGTGTCCATCACCAAGATAGTATACATTGTATCTGTTAAGTATTATTTCACCCATTCCCTCTTCCCCCCTCCCACCTGCATGATTTCCATTGAGTTTTACTTCCATCTGTGCACATGAGTGCTGCTAGGTTGGTTCCAATTTAATAGTGAGTACATGTGGTGTTTGTTTTTCCATTCCTGTGATACTTCACTTAGGAGAATAGTCTCCAGGTCCATCCAGATTGTTGCAAAAGGATTAATTTATTTTTTTAATGGCTGAGTAATACTCCATTACATACATATACCACATTTTGTTAATCTATTCATGAACTGATGGGCACTTGGGTTGATTTTACTTCTTTGTGATTGTGAATTGTGCAACAATAAACATTATAGTGCAAGTGTCTTTTTCGTAAAATGACTTTTTTTCCTTTGGGTAAATACACAGCAGTGAGATTGTTGGATCAAATGGTAGGTCTGCTTTTAGTTCTTTGAGGAATCTCCATACTATTTTCCATAGACATTGCACTAGTTTGCAGTCCCACCAACAGTGTATAAGTGTTCCTTTCTTTCCACATCCATAACAGCATCTCTTATTCTTTTGGGACTTTTTGGTAAAAGTAATTTTCAATGGGTTAGGGAATATCTCATTGTGGTTTTAATTTGCATTTCTATGATGATTAGGGATGTTGAGCATTTTTTCATATGTTTATTGGCCATTAGTCTATCTTCTTTTGAAAAGCTTCTGTATATTTAAAGAGGGAGGTGAAAGATCTCTACAAAGAGAAATAAGAATCACTGAGAAGAAATTGCAGATGACGTAAACAAATGGAAAACAATTTCATGCTAATGGATCGGCAGAATCAACATTGTTAAAATGTCCATACTGGCCAAAGTGATTTACAGATTCAACGCAATCTCCATCAGAATACCAATGTCATTTTTGCAGATACAGAAAAAAAAAATTGTATGCTTTGTTTGGAGCCAGAAAAGAGCCTGAATAGCTAAGCAACCTTAAGCAAAAGGAACAAATCTGGAGGCATCACTTTACCAGACTTTAAGCTATACTATTTAATATAAGGCTATAATAACCAAAACAGCAGGGTATTGGCACAAAAATAGAGACGTAGACCAATGGAACAAAACAGAGAACCTAGATATAAAACCATCCACATATTGCCATCTCATCTTTGACAAAGCAGACAACAATATACACTGGGGAAGAGAATCCTTATTCAATAAATGGTACTGGGGAAACTGGATAGCCACATACAGAAGAATGAAGCAGAACCCTCATCTCTCACAAAAATTAATTCAAGATGGATAACAGACTTACATCTAAGACATGAAACCATAAAAATTCTAGAAGAAAATGTTGGAAAAACTCTTCTAGATATCGGCCTAGCGAAAGAATTTATGAAGAAGACCCCACGGGCAATCATAGTAACAATAAAAATAAATAAATGGGGCTTCATTAAATTAAAAAGCTTCTGCGCAGCCAAGGAAACAATCAACAGAGCAAATAGACAACCTACAGAATGGGAGAAAATTTTCGCATGTTACACATCTGATAAAGGGCTAATAACCAGAATCTACAAAGAACTCAAGCAAATCAACAAGAAAAAAATCAAACAACCCCATTAAAAAGTGGGCAAAAGACATGAACAGAAACTTTTCAAAAGAAGATAGACTAATGGCTGATAAATATATGAAAAAATGCTCAATGTTCTATTTGAATTTCCTACTTCTCAGTAAAAAAATATCAGAGAAATCAGAAGATATACTCAAATGGTTTTTAAAGGAAATATGGTTTGCATACACATTTAAAAATAATTATTCTAATGTATAATACTGTGCTACAGTGAACCTATTACTCATGGGTCGAATAAGATATGAAATCAGAGGTCCTAAGGATACTCTTAATGGTCTCTGTGCTTATTACATAGCGCAGCTTTGCACCTGTCATGAACTTGTTTACCACACAGGCCTAAGGGAATGCATGGCAGTGCCAGTCCGTGGAAGGCCAGGTGCACAGGGGTGTTTCTGTTGGCCACCTAATTGCATTGGCCATTTAGCTGGTCAGCATGTTCCAAACCTTGGTCTAACTGACCTGTGAGAAAGCATATACTCTGTCCTGTCTGGCTATGAATTTTTTGTCTTCTTGTAAATCACTGCTACTGTGTGAGAAAAAAATAAGCTTTTTAAATTTAGCTCTGCCTGTGTGATTTTCCTTACTTAATCTTGTGTTTGAGAGGTGTATAGAATTTTATTGGGGTAAAGAAGGGAACTACAGACAGATGGACTGTCAGGCTTGGTACGTAAAAATGGATACAGAGACATGACTGGTAATATCTTCTAGCCTCGAGGCATGTTCTTGATTAAATTATTTAGAATTTACATATGAATGATCTCTTTGAGATCCGTTTTCCATCTGTGACCTGACAGCTTGTAGATGAACATATAGTGTGTGTTTAAAAGGCCACCATTTTACAATTGACACGTTCATGTCAAATGACAGCTTAGATCTCCCCATTCTTTAACCTCCTCTAAATTCTTCTTACTGATGGCTGATGGTAGGACTCCTTTCTTGCATCTGCTTTAGGAATGATGATGGCTGTTACTGAAGGTCACTCAAAAGAGAATGTATTAATACCATTTCTTGATGGTTACAATTGTGTATACATATTCTGCATGTCTGCTTGTTTATTTCTCCTTTTCTATATCTCTGTCTCATCTTCAAGCTTTGAATAATAGACCTTCTTACATGAAGGGTATATGATTTATGCTTGTACTATAATGTAAACAAGCATTTTTGAATTGTGCAGACAGGATGATTCATTTTATGTTTGGTTCGTTTCAATATAATAGTCCACATTGTGAACTTTTTGGATTTGGGGTTATCATGAACTTGGAATTCTTTGGGAAACAGTAAAAATGTAAGACTCTGAGTTTAACATTCTCCAAGAGAATATACTTGGTAGATTTTTTCATTGTTATGTTTTAATTAATGTCTTTTGACTGATTAATCAGAAAGGAAACAAACATTTTAAAAGTTTGATTATGTTGTTGAGGTTTCTAATTTTAACATTAATGTTGTCACTTATCTATTATTTTTTTCTCTTATTATAAAACTGTGTTTACATTAAAGTCATTTTTAAATAAAAACCATCTCATAATTTTGATAACTAAACACAATGTTCTAAAAATATTACATTTTAATCTTTGTTTTATGAATAAACTTATATGGTTGTAATTTTGTGTTCTTTTTAAGATTCCTATATTAGGAATATAATATAATAATAATATTATAATAATGTTTCCACAATTATTGTCAATAACTAGATAGCATTCTGTTGTATATTATATTATGACTTATTTCCTACCATCTTATCTTTTATTGATTTTTTAAAATTTTGATAATGCTATAATTAATATCTTTATCTGTATAGCTGTTCTTTCTCTATTAAATTAATATTTTATTACTTTCAAAAATTGTCATTTTATAGCCAGGAATAGCCAGAAATACATTTTTATAGTTCCGCAATTAAATATAAATATGTTACTTTTGCCATATCATCAAAATTGTGCCAATAATTTAAACATCTTTTTGATTTTCATATATAGAAAATTACATCTGAATGCCATTTTAATTTTTATTTGTTTGATCCAAGACTGAATATTTTTCAAAAGTTTTGGAACCTTTTGTGTTTTCTCAAGCGTGAATTGTCTCTAGGATATTGGATGTTTTGGGGACAGTTACATAAGCTGTTTATTTTGTACAGGTGCTGATACTTTTTTTTATACTTAAGCATTTTCTCAAATTGTTTTTTCTAGTATTTATTCTATTTTTCTTATTTCTAAAAATTATATAAATATTTTGATAGTCAAATATGTCAGTCTTCTCTTTGTGATATTGTTATTGAAAAAGAATTTTTTATTTCAGAAGTTAATTTTATAGTTGATTCCAGAGCAGGGAGTAAATTCATGTAAAAAATTTTTTTGTGCATGCAGTTAGAATCAGAATTGCTTATTAGGATAGCTTTCATCAGTCAAGTGGCAATTTTGAAAACAGAATAAAATATTGTGTTATAGGTATTTATGGCTATTTAGTGGTTGAAGGTTAGAGCTTTTCCTTGGTGTGGATGGATATCTGCTTTGTTCTTTGTTAGAAGCTGTGGGAACAGATTCATTTACTGGACGGAAGGTAAAATACTGGAAGGCTATCAGAGGCTTAATGAGTGTAGGGAAGCTGGAGCCCCAGGTTTGGAAAATGTGTAGGAACGTGAGAACTTAAGGAGGTTTGAGCAGTGGCACCACCGCTGAGATCCACCGCGGCAACAGTCTGGTCCACTGCTGCTGCCAGGATAGAGGCTCTAGGTCTTTCTGGCAAGCGCTAACTCCTAAGACTACGCAGCATGGGGAATTCTCCAAAATGGAGGTCAAGGTGTTGACAGGAAGGGAACTTCGGATGTTGGACCGCCCCACATGGTAAGTGTTCACAAAAGCACTTTTGCTGATACAGCCTCATCATCTTCAGATTCCAGTTTATTGCTCATGAAGGAATCACTAGATTCTCATCAACTGAAACACATTAACAAAACTCCGAAGAGTTTCTCTTATTATGGGCTTTCTCTTATTCCTACATTAATTTTTAAAGAGAAGATATAAATAGCTGAAGAATGCTGACCAATCACTTATTCTGCCTTCTCTTTTTTATCTACTTGTTACTCCAAATAATTACTATATGTTCGATCTGGAGTTCGTATCAGAGGTAGTGAAGATTATTATTTTAGGAGTCATTTCATTCTGTTACTTTGGCACTTGGAAGATTTATTGTTTTCCACTCTTGGCGTCTTTCTATTCAGAGATCTAACCTTGGTTATTGTGTTAGTTTCCTAGTGCTGCTGTAACAAATGCAGTCAGTCTTTGCTTAACATAGGTAGATTCTTGGAAACTGTGACTTTAAGTGAAATGAGGTATAACAAAACAATTTTTTTCTTATCACTATTATAATGAAACGACATTGAACAAAATGTTATTTGCAGACCTACTGTCCATTGTTTTGCTTAAAGTTGCAGTTTTCAAGAACATATTGATGACATTAAGTGAGGATGTACTGTACTACAAACCTAGTGGCTTAAAACAACATAAATTTATTATAGTTTTGGAGGTCAGAAATGTGAAATGGTTCTCTCTAGGCTAAAATTAAGGTGTTGGCCGAGCCAGTTTCTTCTGAAATCTCTAGGACAAAATCCCTTTCCTTGCCTTTTCCAAACTGAAGAGGTTGCATGTATTCCTTGAGTCATGGCCCCCTGCCATTTTCAAAGCCAGCAATGACCAGATGAGTCTTTCTCATATTGCATTACTCTGACACTGTTCCGTTTCCCTTTTCCACTTTTAAAACCCTTGGGATTACATTAGGCTCACCCCAATAATCCAGGATAATCTTCTTTTTGTAAGGTCAGCTAATTAGCAACCTTAATTCCATCTACTACCACAATTTCTCCTTGCCATGTAATGTAACATATTCACAAGTTGCAGGGGTTGGGATATGGACCTCTTTGAAGGGTCACTATGCTATCTGCCATGGTTATTCAGTCACAGGGCTCCTCTCCTTGTGGACATTTGAGCTAACACATGTGAATGCTGGTCTTTTTTTGAGGTTTCATGTAAGGTGCCTCTTTTGTTTCCTCATGGCTAGATCAATGAGCTTATGCTAAAACCGTTTTTCGAACTTTGCCAGATTTAACATTTATATTGTTCTTTATGCATTAAATTTTTTGGAATATTTGGATTTTATTGTCTATTTAATTTACCTAAAATTTGCTTGACCCTCCAATTAATAGCCATCTACCCCTCCAACATCTTATTATAATTTTAAGTTAGGCCTCAGAACTATTAGGGAAATTGATATACAATTGTTAAAATTATTATAATTGTTTAAATTGAGTATCTATTCAATTATTTGAATTATAACTTACTAAAAAGTACACATATATCAAAAGATTTCAAAGCCTTATACTCTGTAAATACTAAACAAAGAGATTTTTCTACCATAAAAATATACTTCTGGAAAAATGTGCTAAGGGAATAACAGTTATTGTTTCAAACTTTGCACCAGTATATGTTGGTCCAAGTACAATTTATATAATTTTGAGACATATATATAAACATTCAAACCTGAATGAGGCAACAGAATATTTTAATTAATTTTCTCTTTTATGTTTTCTTCTTTATGATCAAGACATTTTGTATTAATAATTAAAATGAATGAGTATGGGAATGTGAAAAATATTCCAAAATGTCTTACTGTCTGATTTTATACTATAAACTTGGCTTTTAAATGGGCTTATTTCTGATATAACTTCTTAGTAAAGGGACCTCTAAGAATGATTCTTTGATCTTCAAGGTAAAGAAATGCAATCCAAAACAAAGAAACAAACCCCAAATTATAGTTTCTGGTTATAATTAAGAGCCACTGTTGTTTGAAGTCCTAATCAAGCCAAACTGAGTAAAACGCACTTTTAGCCTTTTTTAATAATTAAACACTGTTTCTTATGCATTTTCCATGGATAAGACATTGTGACAATTGGCATTCAGGTGATTAACATGATCACTACATTCAAGAAATTCACAGCTCAGAATGCTATTAGTAAAATTAATTCAGCAAGTTATAACCTCTGCATTGCCTATTTTCCCTGTGAAATCCTAAATTGTGATTGCAAAGCCTGTCTTACATTATTGCTTATTCATTGCTCACAGCTGCTCTCAAATACAGTGGCATGAAAAAAACCCAGTTATTTACTGTTATTATCTCTCAAGTCTTGGGAGTTGCCTGGCTTCAGCTAGGTAGTCCCCATTTGGGTTCTTTTATGTGGTGGCTACCAGATGGGACTGGGGACAGAGTCATCTTGGAGACTTCCTCACCCACATGTCTGCTGGTTAGTGCTGGTTATCAGATAGGACCTGAGCTAAGGCTGTTGGCCAAAACACCCTTCACGTAACCTCTCCGTGCAGCTTGGTCTTCCTTACAGCATAGGGGCTGGGTTCCAAGAGCAAGCATCCCAAGGAAGAGAGAACCAGGTGGTAGAAGCCATATTACCTTTTAAGACCTGGCCTTGGAAGTCACATAGTGTCACTTCCACTGCACTTCGTGGGTTGAGGGAGTCACAAAGGAATGATCAACTTTAAGAGGAGAAGACAAAGAGTCCACCTCTTTGTAGAGGAATAACAAGAGCCTGTGAAGATATGTTATTAGCCATCTTTGAAAAATACAACTGCCACACCTATTTAATTCTGTATGTGATATACTTGAGAATATCTATGCTACATGATGAATGTGGGTTTTACAGAGATTAATCTGGTAGCCACATATTAGATAATAGGGGCTAGAAATGAGAAAGGAAAGACTAGAAAGCAATTCAGGACTTTGATGATAAATGGAATGGAAAACTTGTACCTAAGAAACATTTTGTTGGAAAAATAAGCAGAACTTAATTAATATTGGATATGGAGCCCAAATTAGAAGATTTAAAATGATTCTGAGAATTTAATTCTGTGATTCTGGGAAAAAAGTTGCAACAATAACAGAAGTGAGTATATTGAAAAGTACTTCTAATTTAATGAAATGCACAGAGAAATTAATCTTAAACGCATGAAGTTTGACATAGTATTTGGGCTTTCAAATATAGATGCATTGTGTAACATTGAAACATAGGGCTAAACCTCAGGTAAGGCTTATGGGGGATGGGAATATATAGTTTGAGATTATCAGTATAGGAAAGAGAACTTAACTCATAAAATCATATATTTTATCTGAGAGAATATTATAGAAGATGATGAGCCCAAGTTCATCGACTAAAAATCAAGGGCTTTCTACAGTTAGATGTATAGAAAACAAAACTGCATTTCTATAGCACACACTTCCAGGTAATTAGTTTCTAGACTTGTCCATTGTCTTTGAGTGATTTCGCAACTCTAAGTTGTAGGTAACTTACAGATATGTAAATGCTGTTCTGTGATTTTAATTGGCTCTCTCTTGTAAAGAAAAACTGGTTTTATATTTATCTGCAATTTATCTCAAGATTCCTTTATAAAAACTTGGGCTGTTTTGACTTAAACCTGTTACATCATCTGCCTTTTGCCCTCATAACATTTGAGTAAAAGAAATTCTTTAACATGTGTTTATGTTTATATCTGTATGTTGTTAGAGAAAAAAATATTCTGACACTTGTTAAGATGGTAAGGAAGACTTGACTTGGGGCTCTCATGATAGGAGTTACGGCTCTCACAACAGGGAGGAGAGATTGGGCTCAACTCTGAATACAACATGGAAAAGTGAGGATTTAGTTATAGCCAAAGAGCAGGTTGGGAGTATTGGTGGATGGAAAATGACTAAGAGGAGACATCAAAGGTAGGAAGAATTCTTGCTCAACTGATCTAACAGGATTCTTGCTGAAGGCAGGCCAGGTGGTCAGATATCCTCTGGGGGATGGTGGGGGATTTGATCAGATACAGGGATATTGAGGGTGATCAGATATCAAGGATGGGAAGATTCTTTTTAAACTGGCTTAGCAGGACTTTTGCTACAACTGGGCTAGGCAGGCTTGAGGAGAAGGCCCTAAAATGAGGCCTAGTTAAGAAGAGTGCTCAGAGGAGACTGACTATAGTTTGGCCAAGGATAGAGTGTTTTTCAATGTGAGCTATGATTTTACTTTGTTCTGAAAATTATCTTAGCAGATGGTGGAAGAATAATCTAAGTGGCTGGGGAGGAACCTAGGTTGTGGTGTAATGGTGAGCAAATTTGGCCTAGAGTAAAACAAAGGAAAAACAAAAACAAAAAAACAATGCATATGTGTACTGCTTCTTGACAAATTATGATAATTTTCTGAGCTTCTGTTTCTTATTAGTGGAGCTGGAAGGTAATGATAATAATGCCTACTTTACAGGGTCATATTCAGCTAAATGTAATACTGTGAGAGAAGTTATCTTTCAAATCATGTGTGCTATGTAACATGGAGTTAGGCCTATCATGGTTCAGGACATGCTACTCTAAAATGTAGCACTTTGAGAAAACAGCAGAAGCATGAAGCTCTTCGATCTTCTCTCACTCCTACTTCCCCGAAGTGGACCTAAATGACTTCTCCTGAAAGTAGATCATATGACCCTCATTCCAGAGGGGTCCTCCTTATACCTGGAGGAGAAGAATGTTCTCATTTCTGAACATACCAAGATGCCAAGAATCACCTGACCAAACAGGCCTTGCTAAGCTCCCCGCTGTGTATTACCATGATCATACCCCTTTGTCCTTCAATCATACTTCTGCATGACTGTCCATAAAAATATACAGTATTTCTCTGTTTTTTGGGGTCTTCATTTCTGAAGGCTCCTATGTCACATAAAACTTACATTAATACATCTGTATGCTTTTTCTTTCTTGTTAACCTGCCATTTGTTATAGGGTTCTCAGCCATGAACCTAGCAATGGTGAAGAAGAGACATTACTTTTTCTCCCCTGTGGCTACATTTTAGGAGTCAGAGGAGGGGGCTGTTTCAAGAAGAGCTGTGGAATAAGAAGATGGCAGAAATGCATAGCACCCATCCTCCCTTTTGTCTGTTGTAGAACTCTGGCTTTTTGCTGGATGAATTATTGCCCACTCACAGTCTGCATCTCCCAGCCTCTTTAATGTGTAAATGTGGCTGTGGAATTGAGTTATGGTCAGTGAGATGTGAGCACAAGTGTGGGGTATGATATTAGCAGTTTCCTTAAAACCCTAATTTTCAATTACTAGAAGCTGAACTTGCTTTCTAATTTACTTTCATCAAAATTGTTCTGTATTCACATAAACTATGCCTTTTAGATTTTTTTTCTAGTACAAAGTTGTTATTACAAGTTTCACAGCTACCTTTTCTTGCTTTCTACTTCCTTTGGTTTTTATTTCACTCTTCTATTATCAACTTACCTACCTCCCCTAACTAGGAGCATTTTAAAAACTATAGAATGTCAAAGGAACAAAGAGAATAGGAGATTTTTATTTCACAACCACAATTTGTTCTGAAATCCTTAAATTTGCTCTGAAATCTTTAGATTTTGAGATAATATGGCAAAACTGCACAAAAATTGATTTTCAACTTTGTTAGAATATGCTTCTTTAAAAGACCCTGATTTTTATTTGTACTCAGCTTGAACTGATCAGAATGAGAACAAACGATAAAAATCATTTATTCAAATGTCTGTTTGGAGGCCAGAATTAGCCACAGAGTTTGTATAAAGACCCAGATAATTATGCACTAATGCATTCAGTCATATTGGAGATGTGTTTTTTTTGTTTGTTAGTCTCTCAAAATATTTATTAATTACTACTGTTATGTTAACATATGCCCACAAATTTTTTGATATGTCCAGTCCAGGAAAGGAAGCTTAATTCCCCTCCCCCATCTTATTTTTTAATTTCAGGGTATTACAGAGGTATAAACGCTTTGGTTACATATATTGCCTTTGCACCACCTGACTCAAAGCTACAATAGTGTCCCTCCCACAGACAGCCCACACTGCACCCATTAGGTGTGAGTTTACCTAACCTGTCCTTTCCCCCCCACCTGCCCAACACCCGATGAATGTTACCTCCATATTTGCACATAAGTGTTGATCAATTAATACCAATTTCATGGTGAGTACATGGTGTTTGTTTTTCATTCTTGTGATATTTCACTGAGAAGAATGGGTGCCAGCTCCATCCAGGATAATACAACAGGTATTAGTTCACCATTTTTTTTTTATGGCTGAGTAGTACTTCATGGTTTACATATAACAGATTTTATCAATCCACTCACGTATTGATGGGCACTTGGGTTGTTTCCACACCTTTGCAATTGTGAATTGTGCTGCTATAAACATTTGGGTATAGATATCTTTTTCATAGAATGTCTTTTTTTCCTTTGGGTAGATACCCAGTAGTGAGATTGCTGGATCAAATGTTAGTTCTACTTTTAGTTCTTTGAGGTATCTCCATACTACTTTCCATAGAGGTTGTACTAGTTTGCAGTCTCACCAGCAGTGTATGAATGTTCCTATCTCTCCACATCCACTCCAACATTTGTTGTTTTGGGACTTTTTGATAAAAGCCATTCTCACTGGGGATAAGTGGTATCTCATTGTGGTTTTGATTTGCATTTCCCTGATGATTAGAGATGTTGAGCATTTTTTCATGTTTGTTGGCCAAAAGTCTATCTTCTTTTGAAAACTTTCTGTTCATGTCCCTTGCCCAATTTTTAATGGGATTGTTTGATTTTATCTTGCTGATTTTCCTGAGTTCTCTATAGATTCTAGTTACTAGCCCTTTAACAAATGTATAGCATGCAAATATTTTCTCCCATTCTGTAGGTTGTCTGTTTTCTCTCATGATAGTTTCCTTGGCTGTGAGATGCTTTTTAGTTTGATCAAGTCCCATTTATTTATTTTTGTTGTTGCTGTGATTGCTTTTGGCATCTTCTTCCTAAATTCTTTGCTTAGGCTGATGTTGATAAGAGTTTTTGCAACAGTTTCTTCTAGAATTCTTATAGTTTCATGCCTTAGGTTTAAGTCTATTATCTATTGTGAGTTGATTTTTGTGAGTGGTGAGAGGTGCGGATCCTGTTTCCATCTTCTATATGTGGCTATCCAATTTTTGCAGCACCATTTATTGAAGAGAGATTCTTTTCCCCAGTGTTTTTGTCTGCTTTGTCAAAGATTAGATGGCTATATAAGGATGGCTTTATATCTTGGGTTCTCAGTCCTGTTCCATTGGTCTATGCCTATGGTTCATGTCCCAGTACCATGCTGTTTTAGTTACTGTAGCCTTGTAGTATAGCTTGAAGTCTGGTAAATTGATGCCTCCCAATTTTTTCTTTTTGCTTATGGTTGCTTCGGCTATTCGGGGTCTTCTCTGGTTCCATACAAAGCATAGAATTATTTTTTCTAGATCTGCAAAAATGATGTTGG